>PISX010000352.1:0-301359 GCA_004024625.1 Mellivora capensis | reverse complement strand
TCTAGGAATGCATCCATTTCTTCCAGATTGTCAATTTTGCTGGCGTAGAGTTGCTCATAATATGTTCTTATGTTGTTTGTATTTCTTGGTGTTGGTTGTGATCTCTCCTCTTTCATTCATGATTTTATTTATTTGGGTCCTTCTTTCTCTTTTCTTTTTTTTTTTTTTTTAAAAGATTTTTATTTATTTATTTGACACAGAGAGAGAGACGGTAAGAGAGGGAACACAAGCAGGGGGAAGTGGCAGAGGGAGAAGCAGGCTTCCCTCGGAGCAGGGAGCCTGATGTGGGGCTTGATCCCAGGACCCTGGGATCCTGACCTGAGCTGAAGTCAGATGCTTAACAACTGAGCCACCCAGGCGCCCCTCTCTTTTCTTTTTGATAAGTCTGGCCAGGGGTTTATCAATCTTATTAATTCTTTCAAAGAACCAGCTGATACTTTCATTGATTTGTTCTACTGTTTTTTGTGGTTTCTATGTTATTGATTTCTGCTCTGGTCTTTATGATTTCTCTTCTCCTGCTGGGTTTAGGCTTTCTTTGTTGTTCTTTCTCCAGCTCCTTTAGGAGTAGGGTTAGGTTGTGTATTTGAGAACTTTGCCTTTCTTGTTTCTTGAGAAAGGCTTGTATTGCTATGTATTTTCCTCCCAAGACTGCCTTTGTTGTGTCTCACAGATTTTGAACCATTGTGTTTCATTATCATTTGTTTCCATGAATTTTTTCAATTCTTCTTTAATTTCTGGTTGACCCATTCATTCTTTAGAAGGATGCTCTTTAGCCTCCATGTATCTCGGTTCTTTCCAAATTTCCTCTTGTGATTGAGTTCTAGTTTCAGAGCCCTGTGGTCTGAAAATATTCAGGGAATGATTCCAATGTTTTGGTACCGGTTGAGACCTGATTTGTGCCCCAGGAAGTGATCTATTCTGGAGAATGTTCCATGTGCACTAGAGAAGAATGTGTATTCTATTGCTTTGGGATGGAATGTTCTGAATATATCTGTGATGTCTATCTGGTCCAGTGTGTCCTTTAAGGCCTTTATTTCTTTGTTGATCTTTTGCTTGGATGATCTGTCCATTTCAGTGAGGAGGGTGTTAAAGTCCCCTATTATTATTGTAACGTTGTTGATGTGTTTCTTTGATTTTGTTATTAATTGGTTTATATAGTTGTCTGCTCCCATGTTGGGGGCTTAGATATTTAAAATTGTTAGACCTTCTTGGTGGACAGACCCTTTGCATATGATATAGTGTCCTTCCTCATCTCTTATTATAGTCTTTGGCTTAAAATCTAACTGATCTGATGTAAGGATTGCCACCTCAGCTTTCTTTTGATGTCCATTAGCATGGTAAATTGTTTTCCACCCCCTCACTTTAAATCTGGAGGTGTCTTTGGGTGTAAAATGAGTTTCTTGTAGACAGCATATTGATGGGTTTTGTTTTTTTATCCATTTTGATACCCTGTGTCTTTTGATTGGGGCATTTAGCCCATTTACTTTTCAGCCCATAACTATTGAGAGATATGAATTTAGTGCCATTGTATTCCCTGTAAGTTGACTGTTACTGTATATTGTCTCTGATCCTTTCTGATCTACTACTTTTAAGGCTCTCTCTTTGCTTAGAGGACCCCTTTCAATATTTCCTGTAGAACTGGTTTGGTGTTTACACATTCTTTTAGTTTTTGTTTTTTCTGGGAGATTATTATTATCTCTCCTTCTATTTTCCATGATAGCCTGGCTGGATATAGTATTCTTGGCTGCATGTTTTTCTCATTTAGTGTTCTGAATATATCATGCCTGTTCTTTCTGTCCTGCCAGGTCTCTGTGGATAAGTCTGCTGCCAATCTAACATTTTTACCATTGTATGTTATAGACTTCTTGTTTTGGGTTGCTTTCAGGATTTTCTCTTTGTCACTCAGACTTGTAAGTTTTACTATTAGATGACGGGGTGTGGATCCATTCTTATTCTTATTCTGCACCTCCTGGGTTTTGATGCTTGTTCCCTTTGCCATATTAGGGAAATTCACTACAATAATTCTCTCCAATGTACCTTCTTCTCCCCTATCTCTATCTTCCTCTTCTGGAATCCCAATTATTCTAACGTTCTTTCATCTTTCAGTATCACTTATCTCTTGAATTCTACCCTCATGGTCCAGTAGTTGTTTGTCTCTCTTTTGCTCAGCTTCTTTATTCTCTGTCATTTGGTCTTCTATATCACTAATTCTCTCTTCTGCCTCATTTATCCTAGCAGTAAGAGCCTCCCTTTTTTTTTTTAAGATTTTATTTATGTATCTGACAGACAGAAATCACAAGTAGGCAGAGAGGCAGGCAGAGAGAGAGGGGGAGAGGAAGGCTTCCTGCTGAGCAGAGAGCCCGGTGCGGGGCTCAATACCAGAACCCTGAGATCATGACCCGAGCTGAAGGCAAGGTCACCCAGGCGCCCCAGCCTCCATTTTTGATTGCTCCTAGTTAATAGCTTTTTTGATTTCAGCTTGGTTAGATTTTAGTTCTTTTATTTCTCCACAAAGAGTTTTTATTTCTCCAGACAGGGTTCCTCTAACATCTTCCATGCCTTTTTCGAACCCAGCTAGCACTTTGAAAATCATCATTTTGAACTCTAGATCTGACATGTTACCAGTGTCCATATTGATTAGGTCCCTGGCCTTTGGTACTGTCTCTTGTTCTTTTTTTTGTGGTGAGTTTTTCTGCCTTGTCATTTTATCCAGATAAGAATATATGAAGGAAAGAATAAAATACTAAAAGTGTGGCAAAGACCCAGAAAAGTGTGTGTTAACCAAATCAGAAGAGACCCCAAATCATAGGGGGAAGGAAGGGGTTGAAAAGAAGTCTAAAAAAAAAAAAAAAGCATAGATATTAGACTGGTGAATATAACACAGTCACCAACTTAATTTTGGGAGTATTTTGGTCTCTTAGAAGAAACTACCTCCAAAATTTTAAAGTAAGTAAACACAATGAAGGGATGGAATATGACTATAGAGATGAAAATTTTTAAAAAATTCTAAAAAGGAGTTAATAAGATAAGTTGGTTTGGAAAGGAAAGAAAAAGAAAGTGGACAGCATTTGCTCAGGCTGGAGACTAGAACAAAGCCTTGTGCTAGATTTAGGGTATACTTTGATCTATCAGAACAAGTTGTATCCCAAAATTTTTTAGAAGAGAAAACCCTATGTGTATACAAAAAATAAAGTTTGGTGCAATGAAGGATAAAATATGACTATAATGATGATGGGTCAAAAAGATTTTTTTAAATGAAATATATTGTTAAGTTAAACTAGTTAAAAATGTTAAAAGAAGAAAGAGTAAAAGTTAAAAAAATTAGAATAAGAAAAAAATAAAATTCAAAAAAATTAATTAACTTTGCAATACTAAAGAATCATGGGGAGAAAGCCATGAATTCCATGCTTTGCTTTCTCTTCCTCTGGAATTCTACTGTTCTCCTTGATAAGTCAACTTGGTCTTGGCTGGATGTTCTTGCTGATCTTCTGTGGGAGGGGCCTCTTGTAGTGATTCTCAGTTGTCTTTGCCCGAAGCAGAATTGTACCGTCCTTGCCAGGGGCTGGGCTAAGTAATCCACTCGGGTTTGCTCTTGGGAGCTTTTGTTCTCTGATTGCTTTTCATAGAATTCTGGAGGGCAGGAATGAAAATGGTGGCCTCCCAATCTGTGGCCCAGAGGAGCTGAGAGCTAGGGGCCCCACTCCTCAGTGCACCCTGGGCTCTCTTCTTCTCTTCTCCCTGGCCTCTTCTCCCTGGCCTCCGGCTGTACTCTGACCTCACCCAGCCTGTGACCGAGCGTCTCTGTCTCTGGCACACAGCTCCGCCTGGACTCTCTAAACCCAGCAGATCACTGCTGCTCTTCCAGGGAGGTCTCCCCAGATCTGCCACTGGGCCATGGATCACAGTTTAAAGTAATCCCGAGTGAGAGCTCACTCCACAGCTCTGTCTCTGTAGTTGGATTCCCTGCTCTAATACCTGCGAGCTCTGCAATACTCAGACACCCCTGATCATTTGGTGACCCCCTGGGACTTGAGACAACACTGTTCGCACAAGGTTTCCACCCCGGCTAAGCCTCTGGAGCGATGTCCCTCAGTGGAGCAGACTTTTAAAAGTTCAGATTTTGTGCTCCATTACTCTGCTGCTTGCTGGGAGCTGGCCCCTCCCCACAGGGTCTATCTTCCCATCGCTTTGGATTCACTTCTCTGCAGGTCTTACCTTTCAGAAAGTGGTTGATTTTCTGTTTCTAGAATTGCTGCTCTTCTTCTCTTCAATCTCCTGTTGGATTTGTAGGTGTTCAGAATGGTTTGATAAACTATCTAGCTGATCTTCTGCTACCTGATGTCATCTCAGCCTGCTACTTCTCTGCCATCTTGACTCCTCCCCCGGTGGCTAGTATTTTTAATTAGATATTGCAGATAGGTGAAATGTTGTTATAGTGTGGTTTTAATTTGCATTTTCTTGATGGTTAATGATGCTAAGCATCTTTTTGTGTGTTTATTAATTATTTGTATATATTCTTCTTTGAATTGTCTATTCAAGCATTCTGCTAATGTTTTAATTAGGTTGTCAAATTTCTTATTGCACTGTAGGAGTTCTTTATGTGTTCTAAATACAAGTTGTTTGTCAGATAGATGTATACCAAATATTTTTTCACAATATATCTCTATATTTTCTTGATGGTGTTGTCTCTTGATATATCTATCCTTTTATTATTAAATAATGTCTCTCTATCCCTAATAATACACTTCATCTTAAATTCTACCTTTTGAGTAATATATATATATATTGTAACATATATATTTTGAGTATATATATATTTTTTCAGCTTTTGTATTGCATGGTATTTCATTTTTTTCCCAACCAATGTGTGTCTTTATATTTTAACTATCTTGTTGATATCATAAAGTTAGGTTTTGCTTTTTCTATAATCTTGTAAGCACTGCTATTTATTTACTTATTTATTTATTTATTTATTTTTATTTGGTAGAGAGAGACACAACAAGAGTGGTAACATAAGCAGGGGGAGTAGGAGAGAGAAGCAGGCTTCCTGCTGAGCAGGGAGCCCAATGCAGGGTTCAATCACAGGACTCTGAGATCATGACCTGAGCCGAGGGCAGATGCTTAATGACTGGGTCACCCAGATGCCCCTAAACTCTGCTTTTTAAATGAAATATTTATTTCATTCATATTTAATGTAGTTATTTGTATATTTAGAATTTGTTAGATTTTTTCCAGATGAGTTGTTGGAATTCCAAGGGATTAACCAAACACAACTTGACAGGGCTCAAACTTCAGATGTTGTCTTCCTTGGAAACTGTCAGGACTTTAGGATTTGTTAGGGTAGATCTGAAGTAATCTTTTTCTGAATGAGTTTTGTACTTAATCCTAAATTCTGGCTTTTCTAGCATCTTAGCCAGATACTTGGGGGTTTTAACAAAGTCTATCCACTCTGATTAAGCTGTGACTCTAGAATCTCCCATCATTGCTTGACTTCACTATCCCCATTCTATTCCCAATCCCATTAAGGCAACTTTCTGGTAAACCTTGTGTACTCTTGCTGTGTACATGTCAGGTCCAACTCTTGGCCAAGAGCTGTAAGAAGTACCATCCAGACTTTGGGATCTTCCACTCTTACCCTGTGGAATCACCTTTCTACAGTTGCCCTGCTCTGCCAAATTTAATCATTTCATCAGTCCCAAAATGTGGTTTATGCCTCTTCAGTTTGTCAGGCCATGGGCTCCAGAGAGTCTTGTGCAGTGCTGGGAAATTAACTGAATACAGAGAACAGAGTGAAGATAAGGCTCACTCTGTGAGTTTCCCTTTTTCAGGGATAGCAGTCTTGTACAGCCTATTGTATCCTACCTAGAAAGAGTTACCCTTATATAACACAGTTTTGTAATTGCTTATATAGGAAAGGCTATGTTACTACTCTCTCACAGAATAAAGTAGACTTCTGAGAATAATAATTTTTAAGCTTTTAGGACATTTCAATAATATGCTGAAAGCTATAGACTTCTTTCTTCAGCATTAACAGTTACATTATTTAGATCACCTATAGCCTATTTTTGACCATGCAATCAAAGGGGGGGAAGTGGAGTTTAGAAGGAGGGCTTCTGTTAATTTTTAATGTATGTCTTAAATAATTATTTAAATAATGAGCAACTTGTTCCATACAGTTTTCTAATGTCTTAATTTTACATCATACTCCTAATTATGAGAAAAAAAAAAAGACTTCATCACATTTACATGAAGTCATCTTTGTTGGATATTTATATTGCAACCCTTCTTTTCTCTTTTTTTCCTGGCATTTTCTTTTATAGCATTAATCATTACATTACCATGAAATATTATGAGTCAACTTCTTTTTTTTTTCTTAAGATTTATTTATTTATTTATTTATTTGAGAGAGAGTATATGTGGGAGAGGGAGAAGGGATTCTCAAATTTTAAGCTGACTCCCCATTAAGTGGGGAGCCCAAGGAGGGCCTCAATCTGATGACCCTGAGATAATGACCTAAGCCAAAAATCAAGAGTTAGACACTTAACCAGCTGAGCCACTCAGGTGCCCCTGTGAGTCAACTTCTTTTATATAAGTCTGTAGTATTTAGTTACAATGAGATTTTATTGTATTTCATTTTAACCAAACCTGGGAATCCCTACCATTTAACTTATGAGTTTATGATGTTTATCATTGTAATAACATTTTCATTTAACTTTGCTGTCCTATTTTACTCTTTTGTGTAGGTTTTTTTCCCCTAATTTATTATTTATGCTTAGTTATTTTGAATAGCTGGGAAAAGGTATAGCACTGTTTTTAATTCTAGTTGTGGTTACTTTTATAAACTTTTATAATAATGATAAAACCTATATCTCTTAATCTATCACTCTTAGAAATGAGACAGTATCTAATGAATACCAATTGTGAAATATGAATAAATTAGCACACTTATAGACATTTTCATTCCCTCCCTTTTTTCTCTGTTTTCCAAGTTTTGTTAATTTGCTCTGAGACTTTTTCCTCCAATCAATTTTAGCAAACATATTATTATAATTTGTTAGATGGTTGCCTCAATGATAGCCTTAGGTCCATGTTTAGAGATTCAATGATTCCTGCCTCCTCTTTCATACCACACCTCATGGTTGGTTAATTACACCTCACGGTAAATTGAGAACTTAGTTTATTCTGGGCATTGTTCCAGGAACTAGGGATTCAGCAATGGGTAGGGTAGCTACTAACTATGCCCCCTGACAGCAGTTCTCAGTATAGTAAGTGGAATTTCCAAGTGAGGAAAGAAAAGTTGCTTCACTTTTCTTGTATTCTCAATAATGTTCATTTAAAAAATCTTTCTTTCATTTCATTCTTTTACTTTTCGTTTATCTCATTTGATAGTGGGAACCTCTATGGGCACTCTAGTTTCATTATTTCATTTGTGTTTCAAGGCATACATACTTGACATTTTAAATTTTCATTCTATTTAATTCTCATGGCTTCACAAGCAGCTCTTTAGTTTACCTCCGAGTAAAACATTCCCCCTGTCTCGTCTGCTTCACTCACCCTCACATATTTGTTTTGAACATTTGAAATTGTGCTTGCTCAATGGTGTGTGAGTTTGAAATGCCAGGGGAAATAATGTGGACAATGCAACCTACTCAAAGTTTAAAATCTTAATTATGTTTCTAATGTTCTATCAGTTGTCAGAAGCCCTCTATGTTGAATCCCAAACAGTTATCAGGAAGTTCGTGTGTCTTAAAAAGTATCCTGGGAATGAATTTTTAAAGCATGTCTCAACTCATTTCCTTTTAGATCTCTTTCCATTCACAAATTATTACCGTTGCCTTTCCAAATTTCTGGTGAGAAAGGAATCTCTGAGAGATAGACTGAAAAAAAAAAGTATCTAAATTCTCAGATAGAGGAACAGGGAAGTTCTAAAGGTAGAATTTGGTTTCTTTTCTAGATCAGGAGTTCCCTACCTTTCAGTGGTGGTCTATGAAGTTATTTCACTAATTTATTCCTTTATAAAGTCATGGGAAGAGAAAGAAAAAGTTATAGCAGTCACCCTTAAATCACTGTTCTGAAAATTCAAGAAGTTGTCATGGTCTGGGTGAGGTCACCTGCAAAGACTTTTGGGAGGAAGGACACCTCAGTTGCCTTCAACAGAATATTTTTTTTCTTAAACAAAGAATTCTGTGATATAATCTTCAGAAAAATTTTATGTCTCTGAAAACTTCATAATGTAATTAGTATTTAAAAGCCTCCATTATGCCTTGTGTAGTATAATGAAGTTTTATTTTATTTATTATTTATTAAAAAATTTTATTGGCTATGTTTTCCCAAACTTCAGTCACTTCTTTTCTCCATGAAACATCTAATAAGAGCTTGTTGTTTATATTGTTATCCTATGAATACAGTTTGAAAATCTTGCCTAGGAAAATGCTTCTCATGGAGCCAAAGACTCTGATATTTAATAGTTTCAAAAGGAATAAACAGGGTGGTAGAGAGTTGTTTTATTTTATACTTGACTCTTGACCAACTGGAACACACTAGCACACCTATATCCACACAGAAAGAATGCTTCATTGAAAAATTCTCTCTCCACACTTGGACTTAACTCTAGGAATAGTATGAATATGTGGCTCCTTGTCAGCTAAATACTGACCTCTTTCCTATTATTCCCAGATATTAACACCTTCTATATCATTTTAATGCATAAAAATGAAATCTCATTTAAACTAATATTATTGGTTTTACGTTTGCTCTAAAGTATTAAATACTTAAAAATTCCTTAATTCCAAATGGATTCCTTAAGTTGAAAGGCAGAATGGAACAGAGTTAGTAAAATCATGAGGGACGTGAACAACTTTTTTGAGACTCAGAAGAGGAAGATTCCTCAAGACGGAGGTTGAGGGACTAGAACAACGATACCATTTCCTGACTTGACAGTTTGGTCTACCCACTACCCACTCTACCTGTGCTACATAAAATCATTCCCAAAAGCACATTTCTAAAGTGATTTCAGAAAAGAATATACCAACTATTACTCAATGGTATTATGTGGCAAATGCAAATTTGTACCTTTGTCAGCATTAAGTGTTACAACTTTTTCTAATGCTTTTTAGTTTTATGCAGAAAAATCTCTCATTATTTGTTCATTAGAACTTCTTTGTTAGTGAAATGTTTTTAATTTTTCTGTGAATTATATTTCTATTATATCATGCGACATATGTTGGCTATTTAGGTCTGTGGGTGTCATGTGTGATAAGCCTGTCCCTTTACTTCATTTCCATTCTCTCAATTGTTTTGGTTTATGAACGTCTTCAGTGAGAAGAAGGTATAAATAAAACGAACCATATTTTGCCTTCTCTCAGTCATCAATCCTAGGGGATGATTTGATGACAAATCTGCTCAAAATTGTGATGAGAATACAGTGGAATATTGCTTATACATTCTATTTACCATGCTGTTTTAAATTTGGCTGAACAGCACAAATCTCAGAAAATAAAGACGCCCATTATCACCTTTATTAGTTAACACTTTAAAGCTGCTAGTCCTTGTGTTATACCAAGAAAAGGAAGTTACATACAGTTATTAGAAGCAGCAGATCAATAAAGTCATTTTAAAATCTAAAGACAATTGTTGTTATAGAATCTATAGGTTACCTCAAATTTTAGAGAGATCTTGGATTGTTTATATCAACTCTGTTATGGAATAAAATAGCTATCTTTTTCACTGAAAACTACAGGTTATCATTTTTCTCCTTATACTGAAATCCAGATGAAATCCAGATGAATTATTTTATATAGAAAGCAAATTCTAATTTCTAGATATTCAGGGAATAAGTGTTCAG
Organism: Mellivora capensis; assembly: GCA_004024625.1. Lineage (NCBI taxonomy): Eukaryota > Metazoa > Chordata > Mammalia > Carnivora > Mustelidae > Mellivora > Mellivora capensis. The sequence continues at coordinate 291,515 of PISX010000352.1, read as the reverse complement.
TCTTGTTGATGGAAGGCCTCATTAGTGGAAATGATTTTAATATAACACAAATTTTACCAGTTTTTTACCAAATTTAACAAATTTGTAATTTAGTTTTTAAATAATGTTTTTAAAAAACAAAATTGGTCATTAGATACATTTGGTACACTGTTTCTTACACTGATGGTATAGGTATGTAGCCACTTTTCGGATTTCTCTGAACAGCCAAAATATCCCATGCCAGAGACAAGACCTAAGGAGGAAGGACTATTCCAACTGATGAGGGATTTGTAATGTATGGAAATGAGAAGGATAGAGACAGCCAATGATGCCAATGGCTAGAATTTATATTTACCATTTGTCAAGCTTTACACTTAAGGGCTTCCCACTGAAAGTATAGGTTTCAGCTTTCAAAACAAATTTATAAGGCAGCTGTTGTTTTTAATTCCCAGTGACGTGAATAAGAACTGAGGTTTGCAGAAGTGAAACCTCTTTCCCAAGATCAAGGAGGTTAGCAGAAGAGGTAGAGTCAGCACACAAACTTCCGTGAGTTAGAAACTCGGACTTCTATTTTATTTGTTTTGTTTGTTTCTTTCCTTCCTCACTTACTGAAAGTGATATATGTACCTAACTTAAATATTCAAATAGTTTAATGAGACATAAAACTAAAAAAAAGAAAAAAGCAATCAGTCACCCTATTTCTGAAATCCCACACGCCAGATACAATACACTTAATTCTTTAACCTGTGTTCTCTGGTCATTTACCCCAATACATCTAAATATCAAAGTTAGACTGTGAATTTTTGCAAATCAAGTTTACTGAGCTCTAATATATCACAAGATAAGTTTAGATAAATATGTTCATTCATGTAATTACTCTAGTCAAAAGATAGGCATTATCATCATGCCAGAAAGTACACTGGGTACTCCTTTTCAGTCAATCCTTCCACCCATCCTGACCCAAGGCACTGATGTGATTTTTATCAACATAAATTTACATAAGTTAGTTTTATTTTTCTAGAACATCATGTATAGTAATTCTGTATGTTTCTGGCTGCTTTCAGTTCAGCAAAATAATCTTGAAATGCAACCATGTTGTTGCATGTATTGGCACTTAGTAGCACTCCATTGTATAGATATGCCACAATTTTTAAAATTAATTTTACTTTGATGGATATCCAAGTTATTTCTGATGTTTGGCCATTAGGACTAAAGTTACCATGAATATTTTCCCACAAGTCTCTGTGTGGACATGTTTTTATTTCTTCATAGGAGAATGAGGTAGGCGTTCTTAATAAGAAACTGCTAAAACATTTTCCCAAATTGTACCATTCACATTTTCATTAATGTTGCATGAGACTTCCAGTTGCACTTTCCCACTGACATTTATTTTTGTCAATATTTTTATTTTAGCTATTCTCTTGGATCTGTAGTTTAGCTCATTATGGTTTTATATCTTCCTGAAGCATAATGATTTTGAGCATCTATTCATGAGTTTATTGGCTATTTATTTATTTTCTTGTGGGAAATATCTCTTGAAGTGCTTGCCCATATTTTACTGGTGTTTTTTTCCTCTTATTTTTGAGTTGTAAGAATCATGAACATAGTTTTTGTATGTATTTTGTGAGATATATTTACTGCAAATATTTTCTCCCAAAGTGTGATTTGACTCATTATTTTCTTAATTACATCTTTTGAAAAGCAGAAGTTGTTAATTTTGTTGAAGTCCTATTTATCAATTTTAATCATATGAGTGCTTTCTATTTTCTATGAAATTTTTGCCTACATGAAGGGCATAAAGTTTCTCTACTCTGCTTTCATTTAGAAGTTTTATGGATTTAGACTTTTCATTTAGAACTGTGATTCAGGGCACCATTGTGGCACCATTTAAGCAGATGACTCTTGGCTTCAGGTCAGATCATGATGTGAGGCTCATGGGATCCAGCTCTACCTCTGGCTCCACTCTGCATGGAGACTGCTTGAGACTCTCTCCTTCTGTCGGTTCCCCCACTCACACACACTCACTCTTTTTTTCTAAAATAAATGAATAAAATCTTTAAAAAAAGGAACTGCATTCATTTCAAGTTAATTTTTATGTGTAGGGTCAAGGATTTTTTTTTTAACTGATATTCAAATGATCAAGCACCATTTGTTTGAAAGCTACCTTTTCCATGAAATTATTTTGACACATTTTAAAAAATCAGTTGACCATATATGTATAGATCACTTTCTGGAATCTTTTTGATCATTAATCAATTTTTCAAAAATTTTATGTCTACAGCACACATAATTATTATAGCTTTATAGTAAGTCTTAAAATCACGTAGGATACGTCCTATAGTCCTTTCTATCTTCTTCCTTTAGTTATTCTAGGTTTCTTATTCCACTATTTTTTAATTTCTATTTTAGATATTATGTATTGACCACTTAATTCTCAAGGTGAGAGGTTAGCTATTTTCTTCTTTTCCTATTGTAATTTTGTCAAAATTTTTGGTTAAGTTGGGGTTCAGTTTATTGCTTGGCTATTATAGAGTTATAATACTACTTATAGATGATTCATATGATATATAAACATTTACATTCTCTTTCTGGGAAAGAAGGTTTTTTGTAAAATTTTTGTTTTTCCTGGGGTTGGTATTTGCTTTATATTACCATTCATTTAACCTTAGATATAACTATCTCCATTTCTCCCCCAATTCCATACCAGAAATTCAAATCTCTTTGAAAAGTGTTCAAATGTATTGTTAGCATGCCATCAACTTCTGTTCTAATAATAATGTTTTCTCTCTAAGCTTGATACACAGTTGTCATCCCAGAATTTAGCACCACAACTGTGGGGATCCTCTTCATTTATATCCTGTATTAGATTAAGATTTTCTGTTTCTTGCATCCTATGTCTTCTTTTTACTTAGTATGGAACACATCCTCCAGTGGCTAAGAAAATATTTATAGCATTAATTTTTTGAGAAATTTTGTGCTTGAACAGTGTCTTTATTTTTCCTCAACTGACCTTATAAGTGGATGTAAAATTGTAGGTTAGAATCATTTTCCTCTCAAAATCTTTAACTATTGCTTTATTTTCTGTTTAGCTTCCCATGTTTCTGTTGGGAGGTTTGATGTACTTTTGAGTCCAGATCTTTTTATGAGTGAGTATGTGTGTGTGTTTGTGAGTGGGCATGCAAGAGGCATCTGTCCCATTATCTAAACAGAATGTTGTGTGTGCATATACACACATACATTTGAATGCTTTTATTTTCATTCTCATTCATCTAAAATTTCAAGATAACATTCTTTAGTGTGTGTCTATTTTCTGTACTGTGCTAGGTACTTTCGGCACACTTACAATTTAGACACTTATGCTTTTCATTTTGGGGATATTTTATGGAATTCTAAATGTAAATATCTGGTTTTGTTTTACCTGTTGTTGTTTTTTTCTTTCAGAAAATCTATTATTCAGGTATTGGAATTTTGGCCAGTTTTTCAGCTTTTCTAGTATCTCCTCTATTTCATATCATGGTGATTTTATTTTAATTTCTGGATATTTGCTCAATTTCTTTTCTTGTTTTTTTATTGTGGTAAAATAACACACAACATAACATTTATGATCATAACCATTTTTAAGTGTATAGTACAGTAATGTTAACTAAGGCGCATCATAGTGCAACATATCTACAGAAGTGTTTCATCTTGTAACACTGAAATTATACTTCTTGAACAATAGCTCTCCTTTTTGTCCTCCTCTGAGGTCCAGAAACCACCATTATACTATTTCTTTTTTTTTTAAGATTTTATTTATTTATTTGACAGACCACAAGTAGGCAGAGAGACAGGCAGAGAGAGAGGGGGGAAGCAGACTCCCCACTGAGCAGAGAGCCCGATGCAGGGCTCGATCCCAGGACTCTGAGATCATGACCTGAGCCAAAGACAGAGGCTCAACCCACTGAGCCACCCAGGTGCCCCTCTATTTCTTTTTGTTTTTAAATTTAATTTTATTTTTTCAATGTTCCAAGATTCATTGTTTATGTACCACACCCAGGGCTCCATGCAATACGTGCCCTCCTTAATACCCACCACCTACCACCCACCACCCATCCCCCACTCACCTCCCCTACCAAACCCTCAGTTTGTTTCTCAGAGTCCACAGTCTCTCATGGTTTGTCTCCCCCTGCAATTCTATTTCTCAGAATTTAACTCCTTTAAACAATTCCTACAAGAAGAATCACGCAGTGCTTGTCTTTTCTGTGACTGGCTTATTTCACTTAGCATAATGTCCTTTAGGTTCATCCATGTTGTAGTGTGCAATGGGATTCCCCTCTTTTTTAGGGCTGAATAATATCCCACTGTATGTATATGCCACATTTTCCTTCTCCATTCCTCTGTCAATGGACATTTGCATTGTTTTCACCTCTTAATTGTTTTGAATAATGTTGCAGTGGACACGGGTGTGCAAATATCTGTTTGAAATTTGATTTTCAGTTCAAATACATAATTGTGATTGCTAGTGATTGATATATATACAGAACTGTGATTGATAATTTTATTTCTAATTGAGGAATCCTCATATTTTTTTTCCATATTGACTATACCATTTCTCATTCTCATCAACACTGCATAAGAGTTCCAATTTCTTCACATCCTCACCCACACTTGTGTTTGTTTGGTTTCATTTTTTTGATAGTGGACATCCTAACATGTGTGAGGTGATACCTCATTTTGGTTTAGGTTTGCATTTCCCTGATGATTAGTGATGTTGAGCATCTTTCCTTATGCTTGTTGGTCATCTGTATAACTTTTGGGGACAAATGTCTACACAGGTCCTTTACCCATTTTTAAATTATTTGGTTTTGGTGTTCTTGAATTGTAGGAGTTCTTTATATATGTAAGAAATATTTTTTAATATTGAAGTATTGTACAATGTTTTATTAATTTCAGGTGTACAACATAGTAATTTGACTATATGATACTCAGTGCTCATCACAATAAGCATAGTCACCATCCACTATTATACAAAGTTATTAAAATATTATTGACTGTATCCCCTATGCTATGCTTCTCATCTCCATAACTCATTTGTTTTATAACTAGAAGTTTATCTCTTAATCCCCTTTACCTATTTTTCCCATCCCTCCATCCACCCCCCAATAATCTGATAACCACCAGTTTGTTTTCTCTATTTAAGACTGTTTGGGGGTTTTTTGGAGTTTTTTGTTTGTTTTGTTTCTCAAATGTGATATATAAGTGAAATCATACAGTATTTGTCTTCTTCTGTCTGACTTACTTGACTTACCATAATACTCTGCATGTATCCATGTTGTCATGAATGGCAAGATTTTATTCTTTTTTTATGGTTAAGTAATATTCTATTACATATCCACTACACATGTGGATTTTATATATACACACATATATACATACATACTACATCTTCTTTATCCATTCATCTATCAGTGAACACTTAGGTTGCTTCCACATCTTGGCTATTATAAATAATGCTGGAATAAATGTAAAGGTGTATGCATTCTGGATATTAATTCTTTACCAGATATATGATTTGAAAATATTTCCTCTGATTCTATAAGTTGCTCTTTTACTTTGTTTCCCTTCCGGTGCAGAAGTTTTTAAGTTTGTTGGAGTCCATTTATCTGTTTGCTTTTGTTGACTGTGCTTTTCATATCCAAGGTGATGCCAAATCCGCTGTCATGAAATTTTACTTTATATTTTATTCTAGGAGTTTCATATTTTCAGATATTACATATAGAGCTTCAGCCCATTTTGAATTAATTTTTGTACATGGTATGAAGTGAGGGTCCAAATTTATTCTTTTGCATGTGGGTATCCAGTTTTCCCAGCACAATTTGTTGAAAAACTATCCTTTGCACATCGTGTAGCCTTGACATTCCTGTCAGAGATCATTTGACCATGTAGATAAAGGTTTTTTTCAGGGCTCTCTATTCTGTTCCATTGGCTTATTTGTCAGTCTTCATGTCGGTACCATACTGTTTTGATTGCTATTGCTTCGTAACATGTTTTGAAAACAGGACATGTGAGATCTCTATGTTTGCTTTTCCTTCTCTAGATTATTTGAGCAATTTGAGGTTCTTTGAGAAATTAGCCTGTAGGGGTGGAAGAGTCTCATTTTTCATATATGAACTTTCATTTAACTGTATTTTCACTATAGCCTCTCTACTCTCTGTTGAGCTGGGTGGTACTATGTCCAGGGTCTCTTTGGATCAGCAGAAAGTAAATCCCCAGTCTTCTGCTGTGATGGATATGAGGATGAGAAGGGATATAGTTGCTTTCCTATGTGGGAGAAGATAGGGTCTGGAGTCTGCAGTGATATTCCTTACTGCCTTGAAGTAAAGATTCAGCAATGCTCATTGGTTGATTGATCTTGTCTTTGAGCATTAGTGGACTGATTGCTGGATTGAGGAGCAGAAAATGTAGACAAAAGTAGTACAAAAAAAGTTCAAGGAAGAAAAAATTGGTACTGTTGAAAATGAAAGTGATTAAAATTGTTAGATTCCTGAAATTTTTAATTGCAACCCATTAGTCATTATGAATATATGATTTCTTCCCAAAGTCTTTTTTTAAGAAACATTGTGGAATTTATATCTATAATATTTAAAACTCTGCTGTCATAAGCAGAAATATTATAACCCTAAATGGATAATTACTGAAGTGAACGTGCTTAGTTTTTGCATGTAGAATTCTAAATATCTCTGCCAGTAGGATTAGAAATTTAAGAAATTCTTTAGGAGAACAATTTCATTTCCCTAAATAGCTCATCATTTTGCTTCTGGGGTTTTTCATGTAGGCTATTTAGGTGAATATTAAAAGTGTGAATGGAAATATTTTGTACCCATGATGCTACAGATTGGCATCTTCAAAAGACAAGAGATCTTGCCAAGTCTATCACTAATCAAGTTTTATAATTTACAACCTGTGCAAACTGTGGGCTGAGAACCATAGCAGTTGTGCTGAGCATTTCTGGGAAGTTACCATCATCCCAGCACCAATTATTAAAACCTCTTACACACATTAAAGCTATAAAGATTAAAAATATAGCACACTTGTCATTAAATATGGATGACTTCATCTAATATGCATTATATACAAAAACAATGTCCTGCCACTTGAGCTTTATCACTACCCTATGGAAAATCCACAAACCCAGAGTCCCACATTGGAGCTCATTTTGGCAAAGCCAAGGAACAACTTTGTCATGCAAAATAAACACAGATGTTCCACACTCAGGCAACTGGCTAGGAGGAGATGGTGCATAAAGGGGGGATGCATGGCTCTGTAAAAGATAATGCCTCCTTACATACCCTACAGCAGTAGCTTCTGTGGAGGCTGCAAACATTGCTTAAAAGGATTGATTCATCTGTTTTAAAAATCATCTTTCCTGACTATAGCTGTGAACACATTGGACTAGTTGTGTGTGTGCATGTGCATGTATGTGTGTTTGTGTGTATGTGTGTTTGTGTGTTTGTGTGTGTGTGTGTGTGCAGAAGTCTATGTGCACTGTCTGCAAATATCGGCTCGGATGTTTTTGAGCTAGAGAACTAAATTTCACATGCATCTTAGGCAGTGCCTTTCTTGTCGTTGATTTATTGATTTCTATCTGTAAGGTATAATATTAATAACCATATTAATTATAAGAAGGTCTGAGGAAGGAAAAGTTACTAGCCTCTCCCATTAGCTGACGGTTAATGCTGGGCGGTTCCAAATGACCAGACAGCTATAATTGACTTCCCTTTGTTCCTTTCATTCTCAGCTAATTGCAAGAGAATATCTCTGCTAAACAAACATTCCTGGGACTCAAATGTATTTCTCCCAGAAATAAAAATAGAGTCGCAAAAGATAAAGAACACATGTTTGGGATTTCTGATATTTGGCCTAGAATTGCCCTGACATTCAGCTATGGTCTATTGAAAATATCTACTCAAAATGGTTCCCCCTTCCCCCCAATACTGGCATGTGATTGGAAAGGATGGAATAGGATAGGGTAGGATTGGAAAAGGAAGATTAAGTTTTGGGGTTATTGTGATTTCTGGAACTATACATTTTTGTGAACACTTCTGTCTTGAAATAGTTTTAATCCGAAATATACCTAAATCCTGTGGGAGGGTGGGGAGAGCTTTAGAAGGCCAACAAAATCTCTCTATGTTCTGCCAGCGATATTGTCTCGGTTATAATGGGAAATCAATCCTAGCATCATATTCTAATTAGTACAAAAATATGTGAACAGCATTTTAGGGAATAAGTAACCTCTTGAGAAGGCCAGAAGTCTTGTTCATTTATTTTCCACTGACTTAAATTTTAAGTATCATGCTTTAGGTGTGACAGGTAGAAAACTTTAGACTGTGTCCCATTTGTCTTTCATTTACTAGTATTTGTGTGCCCTTATACTCTCTATATTGCAGTGTCCTTTACACTTTTCTAATAATGCGCTCATCAATATTTTAATAGAGATGCTTATTGCTTTATGACTTATTAGAATAATATAGACATTGTAAAGCATACTCAAGGATAAAAATTAAGAACAGATAAAGCAAGAATAAAACTTTAAACATAATTTTGATTTTACTTATTCTCAATTTGGAAGCTCTCTTGCACTAGCATTTTATTTTAGGTTAAAGGACCTCTAGGACTGACAGCCATGTGATCAAAATGACTAAATATGCCTTACAAATCTGGCTTAACCCTTACAACACAGCAATTTAAGGATCTGCTTCTAAGCGTAGTTTATTTCCACATTTGGTTATAACTGCCATAGTTGAAAAGATACTTTATAGAAATATAGTGAGCCAGACAGGAGGACATTTTTGGCTGTGATTAATAAATTATGATATTCACTTTAAAAAACTTCAATCCCCCCAGTTAAGCAAAACTATTTTTCTTAAAATTTGACTAATACTTTTCCTCCTTCCCTGATGCCAAACAATATTCCTTGCAAACTAATAAGAAATTGTTACATTAATTTTAACAAATTTCTTCATTACACTAAAAGTTTTATTTTCGAGATTTTAGCATGCACACGTTTAAAAATCTTACATAGAGACACCTCAGTCAGTTAAGCATCTGCCAACAGGTCAGGTCATGATCCCAACAGTCCTGGAACTGAGCCCCACATCAGGGTCCTTGCTCTGTGGGGAGGCTGCCTCTCCCTCTCCCTCTTCCCCTGCTTGTGCTCTCTGTCAAATAAATAAATAAAACCTTTAAAAAAATAAATAAAATAACAAATAAAAAACTTACATGGACTTATTTATTTTGGGGAGCTAAAAATACTGCTTAATAATGGAAAAAATTTCTAAATACCGGTTTTAAAGAAGCCCTCTCCATAGTCCAAGCTACTTAGTGTCTCCTTTACCTTGGAGGGACATATTAATATTTTTCCTCAAATATCTGTTAGGTAGCATACTCATGTCATCCACTTGCCATCATAAAGAAGTTTAGCAAATTTAGGGGCGCCTGGGTGGCTCAGTTGGTTAAGCGGCTGCCTTCGGCTCGGGTCATGATTCCAGGGTCCTAGGATAGAGCCCTGCATCGGGCTCCCTGCTCAGCAGAGAGCCTGCTTCTCTCTCTCCCCCTCTCCCTGCTGCTCTTCTTACTTGTGCTCTCTCTCTAGCTCTCTGTCAAATAAACAAATTTTAAAAAAAGGAAATGCTTAAAAAAAAAAAAGTTTAGCAAATTTGGATTACTTTACTTTTCATAGAAGAATAATGAGTAACTTTTTAAAATTCCAACAACTTATCAGAACTTTACCATCAGATAATCAGTGAATCTCTGTGGGCTAAAAAGATTCACGATTCCCTGTTTTATTATAAGATAATATATATTCTATTTTAAATGTCTTATCCTAATACAATAACCGCATTATGAAATACTGTAGTAGATTTTTCCATTTCTCATTTCAGCTTCTTTTCTGCAATAGTTTTCTAAAAATAGTTTGCTAAAAAATATTTCTGAAAAAATTTCACAAATGGTGCTATTGATTAACATAATCTCAGAATTCCCCTTTAAATTCTATTTGGGCCACTGCTCAGAGTTTGGACTTCCAAAGTTAAGCTCATATCAAATATCGTGTTTGGAAATATATATATATTTTTACTTAAAAATGTCATTATTGCTAAAGCACATCTCCTCTGGCACAGTTTTTCTTAAATGACTCATAAAAATAGTTATTCATGTATTTCAGTATTGAAGTAGGTTCTGGAAAACACCTTGAGTTGAGACAACACTCATGGACAGCTGATTGTTGGGAAAGGTGAACTAAATGAAATGCCTTTCCCTTTACTTCTGACTTCCAGCTCTTTTGTCTCTCCGGCTCTGCAACCTGGGATCTGGGAGTGGGTCCGGAAGGCTCTGTTGAGGTCCTGCTGGAGAGAATAAGGAGCTAGTGATGAGCTCCTTCCCACTTTCCTGCTGCACCCCATCCATGGTCCCTTTCCAGGGGCCGCAGCAGGGGCTGACAGCCTGTCAACTTCTACAACACAAGTTTATCAAGATAGAGACCTTCTGTGATATTCATGACTTTTAGGATACTTTAGAAAATAGAAGTAAACCTCATTAATCCAGTAAAGAAAAGTAAAAAACTTCCCAAGTGGTTCAGTAGTCAGAGAGCAGAAAAATAGTCCAAATAATCAGTGTCAGGTCCAGTGAAACAGAACAGTGTGGGGACACAGAGAAATACATGAGTGTGTTTGTTTGTTTTATGAAAAATACAGCAAGAGAAGTCAAGGAGAATTGAGTGCAGCACACATTCAAACACACACACACGCACACACACACACACACACACACACACACACGGTTTCCTGAGGATTAAAAAAAATCTTAGACTAAAAATTCAGTACATGAAATGAAGGAGAAAATGGTCACTGTTGATATTTGTATTAATCATATCATTATCTATAAAGAAATTACCAATATATTTTAAAAAGATAAATTATACAGGTCACTGGTCATAATTTAATAAAACTAGAAATTAAAAATTAAACAGGGGTGTCTGTCTGGCTCAGTTGGAAGAGAATGTGACTCATGATCTCACAGTCATGAGTTCCAGCCCCACACTGGGTGTAGAGATTATTAAAAACAAACAAACAAAAAAAAAAACCACCCCTAAATATATAGATATGTAATTTTTAAAAAGAAATAAAAAATTAAACAGTGAATGGGACGCCTCAGTGGCTCAGTTGGTTAAGCGGCTGCCTTCGGCTCAGGTCATGATCCCAGCGTCCTGGGATCGAGTCCCACATCAGGCTCCTTGCTCGGCAGGGAGCCTGCTTCTCCCTCTGCCTCTGCCTGCCACTCTGTCTGCCTGTGCTCACTCTCTTGCTCTCTCCCTCTCTCTCTGACAAATAAATAAATTTAAAAAAAATTAAACAGTGAAAGAAGTCTTACTTACATAGAAATTAAGAAATATATTTAAATCAAAGAGTAAATAAAAAGAAAATTCAAATCCAGATATAAAGAAAAAACAGTATGAGAACATATGGTAATGGAAAAATTATGCTCATAGAAATATTTGTTATTTCTTTGTTATTTGGTTGCATGGCCAAAAGAAAGAAGTTAGAAAAATAACTACAAAATGTGTTAAAAGAAGAGGTGCCTGGGTGGCTCAGTTGATTAAGCTTCTGACTCTTGATCTTGCTCAGTTCTCAATCTCAGGGCTGTGAGTTCATGCCCTGTGTTTGGCACACTGGGCATGGAGCCTACTTAAAAAAATATGTGTTACAGAAACTAGAAAGGTAGAATTATTAAAGATAAAGGCTCAATTACTTAAATTAAAAATCAAGAAATAAGAGAAGGAATAAATGAGTCCAAAACATGGTACTTTGAAAAAGATTATGGAAAAATTACCTCCAGAGTAAAAATGAGAGAAAAATCTATGAATGGGAAAGGATACACAATCACAGATACAGAAATGATTTTTTTAAAGCTTAATTATTTCTTTATGATTTTTTTGGTCAGATGTTCTTAATTATTGTGATTTTTGTCACATAACAGGGTTGATAAAGAGATCACATCAGGAGTAAAATTTGCCCATACTTGAATTCTGGAATTCTTCTCTTATTCTCTCCCAAGCCTACTCCAACCAAGCTTTTGCCCCGCAACAGCCTTGAAACTCCTCTTGTCAACATTACCAGTAATTCCTTGGTGTTGCAATATCTAATATTTAATTCTTTTTGACCTCTTGGCAAGATTTAACCCAATGAATTATATCTCTTTTGTTGAAACACTTTCTTCTCTTCAGTTCCAAGACCCCACACTTTCCCAGCCTTCCTATTACTTAACTGGCCATTCCTTCTCAGCTTTCTTTAGTAAGTTCTGTATTATTTCCCTAACTTCTTTTTGTTAAAATGTCTTTAGTCCATTTGTCTTTACAACTTCATCTGGCCTCATGGCTTTAAACACTATCCAATCTCCCACTCCCAACCTACCTATTCACTTACATATATGTGTGCACGCGTGCGCGTGCACACACACACACACACAATCTAATCCTACTTCATTTGTTGCCTTCCCCATTTCTATACTTGCAGTTGCTCAGATAAAAATTTTTGGCATTACCCTCAACTCCTGTCTTCCTCCAGCATCCCATGTTCAATCTGACAGGAAATCCTGTTGTTTTACTTTCATATTATTCTTAAAAAACAGTTATTTCCACTGCTGGAAGATACAACAAAAGAAGTTACCTGATGTGAACAACGGCAAGAAAATAGACTGGAAAAAAAATAACAGAAACTCTGGGACCTGTAGGACTATAACAAAACATCTAACATTCATGTCATGAAATTCTTTTTTTTTCAGGGGTTGGGGAGGGACAGAGGGAAAGAGAGAGAATCTTAAGTAGACCCCATGCCCAGCATGGAGCCCGATGCAAGGCTCAATTTCATGACCCTGGACGACATGGCCTGAGTCAAATCCAAGAGTGAAACACTTAACTGCCTGAGCCACCCAGGCACCCCAAGAGTCTTGGAAGGAAAAGAAAATGAGAACAGAATGGAAAAAGGATATGAAGACATCATGGCTGAAAACTTCCCAAATTGATAAAATCTACATCTACAGATGCAAGAGGTTGAGTGAAACACAAACAGGACAAACCCAAGGACACACACAAGGAGACACACCATAATTAAAACTCTGAAAATTAAACAAAAAGAAAAAAAAATCTTGAAGGCAGTGAAGGAGAAATGTCACCTAACCATTAAGGTAAAAACAATTAGAACGACAGAGGATTTTTCATCAAAAACCATGTGGTCGGAAGTAAGTAGACGTGCGAATACGATACGGTCCAAGAGTGGTGCTCCTGGGCATTCGCCTCAGAGAAGGGAAGACTTAGGTTTGCATAAAAATCTGTACACAAATGTTGATAGCATCCTTATTTGTAGTAGACAAATTATAGAAACAACTCAGATGTTATTTGATGGATAAATGTCTAAACAAAGTGTGGTACACCCATGCCCTGGAATACTATTTAGCAATAAAAAGAAGTGTTATTGACACATGCAACAACTGCAGGAATCTTCCAGATAATTGGGCTGAATAAAAAAGCCAATCACAAAAGGTTGTAGACTCTGTGATTCAATTTATAGAACATATTTGAGATGACAAATATATAGAAATGAATAAGAGATTGGTGGTTGTCTGGGGTAAAGGAGCAGATAGTGTGGGAAGAAGTGGTTGTGACTATAAAAAGCCACAATGTAAAATAAGGGATCCTTGGGATGGAAATATTCTGAATCTTGACTGTATCAATGCCACTACACTAGTTGTGATATTGTATTACAGTGTTGCAAGATGTTATCACTGGGGGAAGCCATTCTTACAACTGATATGAAATACAATTATCTCAACATAAAAAACAATTAATTAGAAAAACAAATTCAGAAAACAAGCAGAATAAACAAATAGAGCTGTTCTTTCTAAAGTTTATTATTTTTTTAATACAGTGCATAAAAACATATAATTACCTGTAAAAGAGCAGTCAGAACTCACAAATATCATAAGCTCCTTGTGGAAGGGGTCTGTTCTTCTATTAGACATGTGTGGGAATTTGATTCTTGTTAGACATGTTTGGGAATTTGGCTATTTTTGTTGTTCTTCAGAAGACTTGATTGATAGGGGTTACCAAATAAATGTGGGTAAAGTTTATAAATAGGATGTAATAGATGGCTGCATAACAGACTTTGAGTACTACAGTGCCATTTTACAGATTAATTAATTTCTATATTCCCACCTTGATTTTTCTTTTCAGGAATATATTGATTTTTCTTTTCAGGAATATTCTGGCTATTGTTGGCCTATTGTTTATTTAGCTTGTCAAATTTTATGAAAAATTTTGAGCACTTCATTGTAATTACAGTGAATCTGTACCTTAATTAGGGGAACATTGACATCTTTTTGTGATTTTGAGTTTACCTATCATGAATTTGGGATATCTCTTCATTTATTATTTTATCTTACAACGTTATCCACAAAAGTTTTATAATTTTCTGCATACAGGTCTCATGGTTTTTTTTTTTTTTTTGGTACCTTAAGTAAACATTAAGTACCTCAAATGTTTATTCTTATTATAAATGCTTTCCTTCTCACTACATTTTCTATTTGTTGCTGGTGTATATGCCAGTTACTAAATTCCTCTTACAACTGAAAATTTGTTTAAGAAGTTGTGTTTAGTTTCTTTGGATTTTCAATCACTTTTTAAAATAAATTTCATCTGAAAATAAAACTTTATGTCTTTCCAATCCTTGTATCTTCAATTTCTTTTTTTCATCTTACTGCATTAGATAAAACCTCAGGAGAATATTGAATACAACAGGTAACAGCGGTCATCCTTACCATTTCTTGTTTTGAAAGGAATGCTTCTAAAGTTTTCTCATTATCGATGATATTTATCTAGATATTTTGTGTATGTGGACATTGCCATGTAGGATATAACTCTGGAGGTTAAATTGTAATGGCATGATTACTTAATATCAGAAACATCGGGAAATGAGCAGATGTAAGTAGGGAGTTGAGGGCAGAAGCTCAACTAGTAAATGGTGACATGCAAGTTCAAAGTTGAACTCTTCATCTTTACTCAGTACTCAAAGATATTCATCCCTTAAATCTCTTTGGATAGCATTCTTTGATTCTTTTGGGTAATCTTAGGTATGTGCCCCTGCATATGTCCATTGAATTCTGTATGCATCAGCTTTGCAGCAAATAGGGCACTGTGTTGAAATACCGTGTTTACGTATTTAACAGCCAAAACCATGTCAGCTAGCTACCTTTTTATACTTTTTCAACCTCACAACCAATCTCTCAGTTGAGAAGCCCTCGGTAGTTTGTTAATTTATCTATGAAGCAGACTTTGAATGCATTTGAGTTTATCTCCATTTTACTTGTAAGCCACCCTTGCCACTCACCTAGATTGGTATCAGCCTCCAACCCATTGCCCTTGAGGCACTCTTGTCCCATCATGGTCTGTACTCCATAAAGCAGCTGTATTGATCTATTAAAAATGCAAATGAAATCATGTCACCTCCTAGCCAATGGCTTCCCCTGTACTTGGAATAGAATTCAAAGTCCTCATCCTGGTTTAAAACATTCTGTGTTATTTGGGCTCTCCCCAGAATTGGTGGCCTTCCTTTAGTCGTTTGAGCAGACCCATCTTGAACCATCACCATTTCAGAGAGACCTTCCTTAGTGGAAGAAACTACACAAATAAATAATATAGAAATAAAAATAAGTCAGTAAATACAAAAATAGATACTAACCTAGTAGAAGAAATAACAAAAAATAAATCCCAGGACGAGGGCAACTACATGAACATGGAAGAAATAACAAGCCTATGAGAAGTTTCTCCAGAGAATATATAATTAAAGCATAAGCCAAGAAAAGTACTTTGATAATGGTTATTAAATTTTGATTCAATAGTTCTGAAGGGTAGTCTGGATTTTTGAAATTTTAATTTAATTGAATTAATCTTAATATTGGTGATTCTGATGCAGACTATCCATAGATAATGCTTGGAAAAAGAAGCTCGCTTCAGGAGTTCAAAGGAGCAAGATCACCTGAAATGGAGTGAGTAGGAAAGACTTCATGGCGGAGAAGTGTTACATCCTGGGCTTCAGAGAATTGTTCGGCTTGTCGTGAGTGAGTATGAGGAAAAGGAAACTCATTCCAAAGAAAGCATACGAGTGAAGACTTTCACAGTATAGTGGCTTACAGATCAATAAGAAAAAAATTTGAGACTATTCAGTTTTTTAAAACTTAATTTTCAGGTTTCAAGAATAGTCACATCTTATCAGTTATCCTCAAGCTAGTGTGTAAAATGTCCGTCTGCACTCCAGAACCTACGACGATCATGTCACTAGCTCCCATAAGAGCATGTCAGCCCACTGCCCTGAATTCACGTCTGTCAGGTGAGAGAAAAACTGAGCCTTTAAAAATTGTGTCACTTTCTCTGAATTGAGGTCATCAAAGTGCCCTGAGTCCCAGCACAGGTGGCCACTCTCTGTGTGCAATGCCCAGGCCTGTAAAACAAGCAGGTATGTCACGGATCTGTGCGGATCACTGAACTCCTCCCTCACTGCGTCTGCCTGAGACCTGACACAAGTTAAAGACTTCATAAGAGGCAGAAAATACAAGGCAGCCTAATTAACCAAGTCTGTGCCTGGGTAATAAGCACATGCACTTGGGAGACAAGGCACCCCTAGGTAGAAACATTCCATCCGCTGTCTTGAAAGCTTTTGAATTTATTTATTTTCTAACAGATTTTATCACCTATTAAGAACTCGCAAGTTTGATAGAAGCTTCTTCTTCAGCTTCTCCGGGCAATCATTCTACTTTCAGTAGATTTTGTGGGTACTGATATCCTTTCTTATTACTCCCAAATGAAGAGTTCTATCATTAAATCATCTTAGGGTTCACAAATATTAAGAGTTCCATATCTCAATTTTTAACAAACACTATCTTTACATTGACATGTTTCTAAGATTTGGGCAATTTTTTTAGTGTTTTTCTGGGGGGGAGGAAGGAAGCAACTTGATTAAATATGAGCACAATGTTGATTTACAAGACATTACAATAACTATATATATAGAAATGCATTGATTTCTAATTTGGAAATGGGACAGAAAAATACAAAATGGAATATGTATATTCAATAATGGATATTTGCATTAATCATTGTCCTTGGTCATAGTGTATCTCCTGAAGCTAGAGACTGATTTCCTCATGGTATATACTGTCTTCCTTTAAAAATATTCACCATACAGTTTTATATAAGTTCTGGAAGGTATTATTCTATACATCCCATTTGCATACTAGAGAAGAGAGATATCATGGGATGATTTATTTCGTCCTGGGGAATATAATGAATGGAACAATTAGAACCCTCAAGACTGCAACATTAATAAGCTATTTTATAAGGACTAAAGACAAGTATATGCTATAGCTACCAGTTACCAGTGAAAATGGAAAGGCGTTTTTTTAAAGCGAGAAATAAAGGGAATGGCCTTTGAATATTGTCACTTGACTTTCCAGAACAGCAGAATCTGGAAGCTAAAGTGTTAACATCTATAAGCTGTTCCAACAAGGGAATATATACTGTTAAATATTGGGAGTTATTTAAAATGCCAGTGAGTATAATAGCAGTGCTCTGAAATAACCATTTCATCTGCCTACATTACTCTAAAATTAATGAATAATGAAGCGATGCCCTTCACATTCTCTTCCCTTTCCATTCCAAGATATATTGATCAGATGACATTTATTTAAGTTTGGGATAATGTATTAATTTCAAGATAATTATTCAATATACTTTTGTCACTGTTGATATGCTTCAATGTCATCCAGGGGCCGGGGGATGAATAAACTGTTATCTGACATTGCTGGACAGGGTGCTAGAAATAAATGCAATTTTTCTCCTTGAGATTCACTGACTTGGGTTTTTATTTGGGGAGGGGCATGGAAAAGGAGAAAGCTGAAGGTAGAGCGGGCATGATGATGTAACCTGCAGGTTAAGAGAATAAGGATATTTTGAAAGGTGGTACTCTGGGACAGAGTGCTTTTCCACTGTTGCTGGGGTCAGACTGATCCTCAGCCAAGCTGACAGAGCCCATCCTTAGTGGATGCCACTGCAATATTAACACTCATTTGGAGCAGATGTGCCTAAAAGCATGAAACATTGAACAAACAGCTGCCACAGATCCAGCGCCATTGCATAAGCACTTACGTTCTATTAATGCAGTGGACTGCTGAGGCCAGTAGGGCAGACGTTATTCCCCACAGTTCTTCAGCAGATGGGCCAAATGATGGCTCCTCGGAGAAGGGCTGCGCTGTTGAAGCAATCCCTCCCTCTTAGGTAAAGATTCCAATACAAAATCAGCTTCCCACAAAAGCAATTCACGTAAGATCAGCTCGTGTTCCGTCAAGGTATTTTCTCAATAAATAATTCAGCGTGTGCTTCTTTTAGTGTATTCCCTTTGATGCTATTCTATTTTGATTTTGATAGGGAACCAATGCCACAATGTGCTGTCTTCCTCTTTTCTCACTCTGTGAGTTGAACATCGCCGTGACGCCTACAGGACTCCGTGTTTCTGCACGTAGGATGAGTTGAGGTCCTGGTACTGCAAACTTGCATCTCAGCTTGCCTGATTCGGGGGTTCAGACATGGTGTTTCCAAGTCTACAAGGGGTGGTCTGACACCCATATGTGCTTCGAAGATGGAATTCCCAGAATTCCAAGAGTCATTGGAACAATTTGAAATTTAGGACTACAAAGGAAAAGTGTCGAACACTGTGGGTCATAACTATAATTGGTTCAAAATAAGAACCAACAAGTCTCCTGCTTTCCTACACTGCAGAGACCACCTGGCTGGCATATGCATGTTAAAGAGAAAAGGAGCGGGCAATACTCCTAGCTTGTTCCCTCCCTGATCCCTTTGTACTCCAGAGCCCCCCCGCTTGCCTGTGCGGGCTGTAGTCACCTACAAGCCGACACCCTGATTCCAGCAAGTGGCTAATTCCCTCGAAGCTGAGCTGACGTGGAGAGGTGCTATCTGGAATCATATTTTTACAGACTCTCAAACAACAATAGCTGCCAGCCATAATCGTACCTCAGCACACTATGCCATCTAGGTTGTCTGCTCCAATGCCAGAAGGAAAGAGGAGAAAAGAGAAGGGGTAGGTGAAGGAGAGTCAGCGGAGCCCTAACTGAAACCTGACATAAGAAAGCAACAAGCCTTTTACCCATTCGTTCTCTTTCTTGGGGGGAGGGCGAGCTGGGGGTGCGCACCACCGTGCTAGGCACTAAGCCAAGGATACAGTTAGGGACGTGCTCATTATACATGAAACATATTTTAATACAGAGCAACTGATAAAAAAACAATAGAACAAGAAACTGAACCAATGAATTAACCAGATCACTTCCGATTTTGAGAAGGGCTATCCAGACAGCGAAACAGGAAAGTGTATTGAAGAGGACGCAGGGTGCGGAGTGGGAAGCCTCTGCTG
The DNA here is from genome assembly GCA_004024625.1 of Mellivora capensis. Taxonomy (NCBI): domain Eukaryota; kingdom Metazoa; phylum Chordata; class Mammalia; order Carnivora; family Mustelidae; genus Mellivora; species Mellivora capensis. Next base: position 272,028 of record PISX010000352.1, on the reverse strand, counting down.
CTTCTGACAGAGTCATCAGGGAAGGCTTTGGGCAAGGGGAGGGGGTGTCCCATGGCAGAAACAGGCTCGGTCCGTTTGAGGGGTTGAAAGAAGGCATTTTAGTTGGTGCGTGGCAGCCTCTGCATTATGAGGCAAATTCACCCTTTTAAATTATTTTAAGTGGAGGGTTGTGGGGAAAGGGGACACAGAAGGAACTTCGCCCTGTGACTTTGACCCTGTTGAGCCAGTGAGTCCCCTGAGGGATCCCTCAAACAGTAGTTGCCCACAAGGCTCTGTTCTGTAGTCAAGAGCATCCGGCAACCCCTCGGCTGCTTCTCTAAACCCGGTGTCGTGTCCCAGGAGGGAGAGAGGCGGGGGATGCTGTGTCCGGTCAGCCACACCTTCCCTTCTTCCCTCCTGACCGCAGCGTCCACACTTTTGGTCCCGAAGGAAGCTGCGGCACTTTACCAGGGCTTCGGCCAATGTCAGGAGAAAGCTGAGCAACGCCTAGAGCTGGCCCAGATGCCTGGGAGCTGAACGGAATGAAAAGAGAATGGTACCAGAGAGGAAGTCAGCTCAAAATGTTCTTCTCCTTCTTTAAAAAAATAATGATAATAATAATAATAGCATGAAACAAATCCGAAGCCAGGAAGCAGCCGTTCTAAACAATCTGTGCTAGATGCTGCTTGGAAACAGCAAGGGCGTGTGTGAGATGACTCTGCCGTGCTGAAATGTTCAGTGGCCTTGGGAGGGACACGTTCCCGGCGCCCACCTTTCCTGTGACTGGAGTAAAGATGTGAGCAGTCCCCGTGTTAGCAAGGTGATGTTGACAACAGCAGAAGAAAAGAAAGGGGTGAGATGTTAGCCTAATTGTAAAGCACCACACAGATAAGGAAAAGAGGAAGCGATGTGTTGTTGGGGGGAGGCCCCGAGTGTGGCCGTGGGAAGGGGGGTGGCCTGGATCCAGGTCCCGAATTCCATGTCAGTTGTCGACTGCAACGCTTTAGACAGAATGTATCTTTAGCCTTAGCCTGAGCTTAAAAAGAACACCTGGTATTCTTGGCTTTATTCTCAGGCTCACAGGATGCAAAAGCCCTTCATGAATTAGCGCATCTAGTGATTTTCTAACTGTTCTCCCAGGGCCTCGGGCTTTAGCTAAACTACATCAGGGGTCCATCCCCTGGGGGTGGAGGGGATTGAGAGGATGAGAACGAGCTTTCAGCTCCCTACACCGTTTCTAATTGGTTCTGCTTTTTAAAAAGCCATGAATATAAGCATTGGCTCTGTAAAGACAGCAGGTGGAAGGAAGTTTTAACTGAGGCAATATGTTTCCTTCTTCTTTGGGGTGAGTTTGACTTCTTGGACCTACGTGATGGTTCCAAGCACAGACAGCAAGCTAGATGGGATGTGGGTAGACCTGGGAACATCAAGAGCTATTCACAAGACTCCTTCCTCCACTTCTCGAAGCCATCACAACCTGCCTTGTTCACCAATATCCTAACATTGTTCTTGGGTCTCAGTGCCCGAAGCTTGTTCTAGTAATCATTGTTACGTTTCAACAGGTAAAACTCAGACTCCCTGTCTAGGGCTCTGTAGCATGAGGCTCTTGGGGCCCTTCTTACCCATGCTGAGGCCCAGCCTGGATCCCTCCTCTCCTGAGCACCCTCCCCGCACCTCTCCAGGCTCCGCTTAGCTCTCCTGTCCTCCCACTGTGATGGCAGGAGGAGCCTCTGCACAATCTCCCTTCATGCTGGGTGCTAATTCTTTCACTGGTTCTGCTTTGTCAACACTGTGATGTCCTAAAAGCACAGACACGGTCTTCGAGTTCTTGTGTGTGCTTCCCCAGGACGGCAGCGCTGGCTCAGTGATAGCCGAGCAATAAATACTTGTTGATTGCTAGGCCTTGCCCATTTCAGAAACATTACAACTGACTGAAATTTGTTCCAACTTGGAAAACGGCTCTTAGAACATCTGCTTTCTCTATTATCTCTATTCTGGAAAGGACTTAGGACAACTTTGAGAATGACCATTTTTTTCTTCTCCAGTACGTATGTAATCCTATTCCAGATCGAATGAGAAAGAGCCTGTATTTCACCATCTTTCGGCCTTGTCATTTGAACTAAGCAGAACACGGTGGCATCGCTCGGAGCTCCATGCACTTCACTGACGAATACACTGGCTTCTGCGTGAAAATGCCATTCAGGACGCCTGGATTTTCCTCTCAAGTCTATCCCCAATTTTGCATGACCCTCATCCCCAAACAACCTATCTAGATCTCAGGTTTCTGACGTTCATCGCAGGCAGCCGCTCCTCTTCTTGCCCCAGGGACCGGGGGCGTAAGTCTGATTTCGACGCTGTCTGTGGGCTGCGTTAACCGTCTTAGAGAAGTACTGTGTGAGTGCCAGCGATCACTGTTGTGGGGTCTCCATGACGGTCTTTTAAGAAATGTAATTCCCCGGCTTCTAATGTAAGTTAAATGATGTAGCATACGCTTTGCTTGGAGCGGTGACGACTCCGGTAGAAGCGCCACCTGGCTAACAAGCCCAGTGAGGGACGTCCAGGGGCCCCGGTGTCACTTATAACAATGCCTAGACGTAGGATAACGAGGGCAGCTTTGGCTCCCACCTCCGCGGGCTGTCTTAGCTGCTGGAAATACCGATCTGCTTTCCGAGCTGCTGTTGGCCACGGCCACCTGCCGGCTCTGGCACACCATTCCCCTGGCTCCCCTCCTGGTGTTGTCCTGGCAGCCTCCCCAAACTGCCAACTCTGAGCCAGAGAGCGCTGGGCTGTCTGCAGCTCTCCCCTTGCTGGGGCTGCATCCTGCCTCCTGGCTGGCGGCGGGGCCTCTCGCCGCTCTCCGGGGTCCGTGTGTTGACCACTGTGGTGACCAGCTGGCTAGCAGCAGCGGTGGTGGGAAGTTGCCCCAGAGAACGGCTCGCCTTGGCTGGAAAGGATGCCGAGGGAGTGCGCCTTCACAAGAGAAAACAAACAGTGCTTTATGAGGTCGCCGCGGGCCTGTGCTCTCCAGCCCCACTTCATTTCAGGCATTTAGAACTTCCCTCGGAGTGGACGTGAGCATTTGTATTTTGGTCTGGCAACTCCTCGTGACATGGGTGTGGCTTTTAAGTCCTGACCTAGAACTTGGACGTTCCCATGTAGCTTGTGAGGTGACGGAGGTCTTGGGGGGCAGACCGTCAGGAAGCACGAGGGAGCCCACCTTGCCTTGCGCTCCAGCACCCACACCACTTGTTTATACACGGAGTCATCTGCTGGACAAACGGAAGGCTGCGTCCGCACGGTCATACACCGGATCCCGTCCCACGACAGGGGTGGGGTCACTTCCGAGCCACTGTCCAAACCCGGCTGAGCAGGCCCCGGTCGGAGTCGTCGCTGACGCTGCGCTGTGGGCGCCCAGCACAAACGGACCCATAACAACATCCTGGCGTTCCAGGGTGTGCGAGTCTTGCCATGAGACTCAAGCTTTCTAGAATGTTCTAAAATGTCGATTTTATTTTTATCCAGGTAAAGTGAGGCTTATAGTTTAGGAGGTAATTGCCATTGAGAAGGCAGCTTGGTATATTCACAGATACCTAGAGGAGGGGGCACTCCATGCCAAGGGGGCTGCATCAGGAAGCACCAGGGTCAGTCAGGAAGCAGAGGGGATAAGGGAGAAATGGGGACAAGAGTCTTTATTGTGTTTTCCATAAGAAGGGACAGGCCAGACCGTCCTTAGGATTAGGATTGGCTAGTCTGAATAATTTCGGCAGGCTCTGGGGCTTAGGGGCTGTCCCCGGTTGTGGTACCTGGCCCTGGGGCGATTAAGCCAGAGGAAGAGTGGCCCAGAGTACGAGAGGCCATTAGAGGAAGGGGTTGGGGTAGGCCGTGGACGCTGTAGATGGCGTAGTCTGAATGGAACGACATGCTCCCATGTGAGTCGTTCGCTACCCCTAGGAATTATCCCTGTGGCTAATTTAAAACGGCCAGCCACCGTTATTATTACAAGTGTGTGCAGGCGGGGGGCGGGGGAGCGATGGAAGGAAGGAAAGAAACCTCATCGGAAGCATAACTGTGTTGAGGTCATGGTGACGGGGCCGCATGATGTGCTGCAAATCTGATGAGAAAGGGACATAGTAGGAAAGCTTCAGATCCTAAATCGGTTGTGTTTTGCTTTATTGGGTGACAGGGAGCTTTTCCATCTGACTTGAGCTTATTTGGCTTGTATGCAGTCATGACAGCTTTGGAGGGATGACGGCCTGGGGGTGGACCCTGGCTCTGGCACTCAGGAGCCGTGACATGGGGCTGACCCCGCCAGGTCCAAGTTTCTTTATCTAATATGGAGATAATAATAGTACCTTGACTGAGTGAGTGCTCAAAGCTGTTAGCTTTGAATAAGTCAGATCCCATTAGAAAGCGGCCGCCTAAGAGAATTCCACCAATCTTGTGTCTAGTGTATGATTCTCCCTCTTATTTCACACCCTTATTAACAAATATTGTATTTTCATTTTCCATTTCTGTTCCCTTCATCTTGATGTTACAACATTTCTAGTTTTTCTACCAAAATTGATTCTGAAAAAAGGGTAATTTGAGCATGTGTTAGCATTAAAAAAGAATATAAAAAGACTAAAAAAACACAGACATGCTACAAGGGACAGTTAACATATCAAGAAATTCTTCTAGTCTCAATGAAATCTTGTGTTCCAATTTTCCTTTTATTAACATATTAGTTGAGACTTATTAATTTCCTTTTTCTTTCTAGAAGTTGTGGAGGCTCATAGAAGAGAATTAGAAAAATGTGATATAGGACAAAGAATGGAAGTTTTAAATCACTATAATCTTTCCATCCAAACTCATCATTTTCATGCTTTCTAATTGTCTTTTTTTCTCTAAATCAAGTGTTTTAAAAATATAATGGTTGCTCATGATACACATACATTGCATTGTTTTATTTGACATTGTATCACAGTTGTTGCATATTTTATTATACCATTTTATATCTAAGTATATTATCCTTAATACTTTTATGGTTATTATAGGAATTATTGAGATAACTGAGAAAATGTAGCTATGGAACAAAGGTCCCATAGCGATGGCCTATGGGCTAGAACCATCCAGAAGACATATTTGGGAGGGAGAACCAACTTTAAAAAACAAACAGAAAAAACCTTTTAAAAATTCAACGAAGTTTTTTTTAAAAATATGGTTTTCTGCTTCTCTTGAAAACTTGGACCTGGTGACATTGCGTCTGCTTTTTCCTGTGCAAGAATATTTAGAAGTAGAGTATGGTCCCCTGTGCACTTGATGTAAACTTTTCAGTCTGTTGAATCCCCCGTCTCTGTGACTCCCACTCACTTAATTTGACTGCATCGGAGGCTAAGGAACTTAGAGGAGATTCAAGCCAGGTGCATGGTTGAGCTAGATGCCCTTAAGGCCACACCACATTGTGAGTCTAAGGCTTTGCTTTGGCCGTAAGGTCTGAGGGACCAGAGCAGAGGGAGCAGGGAAGCTACAAGTCACTCGATGCAGCACGGGTGAAGGAGGGGGAAGGATGGTCCCAGCATCGAAGCCTGTGCAGTGGAGACTCCAAGGTCGTTGACTGGTAGGGGAAGATGACAGGTTGGCTTTTTACTCTATGGATTTTTTTTTCTCTCTGAAGTCCTTTCTGGAGGAATTTAAATTCCTATTATTACTATTTGTCTGCCCTAACTGTGAAGCTTCCAGAGGCAAATATGGTTCCTAGATATGGCCAGCAATATCTTCGATTTCTCTTGCTGACGTTGGCTGAGATCAGAGGAAGAACTGAACTGCAGAGGACGAGCTCTGGCCATTGGGTTGGCCAAGGCGATAAGCCCACTTACCCTCTGCTCAGTGGTGTGATCACACTTTGGGAGCTGAGTCAAATGATTCTGTCCAAAGCAGAAAAGACTTGAGACCCCATTTCAAAAGGAGTTCTTAGAATAATCAGACCATCAGCCTGAAGAACACGATGGCTATTTTCAAACACGTAAGGTTGTTTTTGTGTTAAAAAAAAAAAAAAAAAAGACAAAAAACAAAGAATCCATTTCTTATGGATGACTTTGAAGTATAGAATTAGGAATCATAAGTAAAAATTGTGTTTTGGCAGGTTTAAGAATAAATATGATGGAACCCCATCTAAAAATGAGAGGCCGTCAGAAACCGAGAAATCCCTCTGGAAAGTGGTGAGTTTCCTTTCACCAGAGGTACACAGCCACGTGCTAGAAAATGACTTGTCAGGGGGCCGGCGAGGGATGCAGACACTGACTGTCTTATCCAGTCTTCCACTGTGTGATTCTATGAGCCGCAGCATCCTACAGGCAGCCCCAGAGACCTTAACCTGATGGACGGAGGCGGCGACTCTGAAAACACAACTTGCATTTCCGGGGAGCCCAGGACTTGAGAGTCATCTTCTGTCTCCCACTCAGATCCGCACCGGTTGCCAACTGCAGGGGAGTAAAAGACTCCACGTTATCTTGATAGACGAGCTGGAGAATCCCACACAGCTGTGTTGTGGAAATGTTCTCCATTTCCCTCAGGATAACATTGAGTCATAAAAGGAAGAAATGAACATTTATTTGCCAACTCCACCTGTCTGTTGGGCCCACCATATCTATATTAGCATCAGGGGAACTTGCCTATAGTGCTGAAATTTTCATCAGTAGGAGAGAGGCAACTGTTCTTTCCCTTAAATGGTGGTTAAAGCCAGTTCCTTTTTCATCAGAATTAAATGATAAAAATTGAGCCTTGGGTGACTCTCTTGTCAACATTTACATTCAGTAACATGTTTGGAACCACACACACACAAAAAAGTCTCAAAATTTTCAAAATTCAGAATTAGGGTAAAACATGCTTTTGTTCTGAATCCACTCTGAATACCAGAAATGGTCTTTTATTTAGAAAAGAGGAAGAAAAAAAAAAAGATAATTGTGTTTTTTGGATAAAAGCAAGATCAAATGAAGGAAGAAAAAGGGAGGTAAATGAAAATTCGGGAGCAACAATATTTTCCTTAAATGCCAAGTTCTGGGATTTATCCTTTTCTTTATTAAATTTCTTGGTAAATTCATTATTTCTGAAATCACTGCAATGACATCTCTTCCATTATCAGAGAAGATTAATTTTAGAGTTGAGTGGGAAGTGAGTTTTCAATCTATCCAGATTAACTGATGCACTAATTGAAGTGCCTGTTTTCTTTTTGTTTATATTTGCAATTAGCTCCTCTGTTTTCTTTACACTTTTAGGATTGGCTATTTGCTATGCAGATTCCTTTTAAAAATTGACCGTACCCTGACCTTTGACCCTCACTCTCAAGTTGAAGTGTGAATGTGTCCTAATGGGACAATGTGTGTTGTCCTGTTTTTAAGAATAATGCAAACACCAAACAAAAATAATCAATAACAAAACAAAACAGGTTCTCTGGACCACAACAGCAAATCGGACCTGGCATCTGTACCCACCACCTTCACAATTTGATTGATAACTGTGATTTGCTGACTCTCTCAATTACTCTGGTTTCATTACAGTCTGAGAAATGTGCCAAGCACTCATTTGATTTTTATTATCTTCCTAGCCTTGTGCTTGCCTGAAATCCCCCAAACTGGCATTTCAGGAAAGGATAGGAAAATTACAACCATAAGAAAAAATATATATGTGTTTCTTCAGTGTGACCTTACAATCAGGGTCATCTTGCATTATCCCCCAGAACCATATAGAAATGCACCATTATCATTCAGAGCGCTGCAAACCAGCACACAGCCTGCTCAAAGTCCTCTTAATGTGCAGATCCCATGTATATTTGGATTTTCTTTTATTCTGCTAATAAAATCCCCTCTTTTTTTTTTTTAATTTATTTCTTTTCAGCGTAACAGAATTCATTGTTTATGCACCACACCCAGTGCTCCATGCAATAAGTGCCCTCCTTAATACCCACCACCTGGCTCCCCTAACCTCCCCCCCCACCCCCCTTCAAAACCCTCAGGTTGTTTTTTAGAGTCCATAGTCTCTCATGGTTCATCTCCCCCTCGGATTTCCCCCAACTCCCTTCTCCTCTCCATTTCCCCATGTCCTCCGTGTTATTTGTTATGCTCCGCAAATAAGTGAAACCATATGATAATTGACTCTCTCTGCTTGACTTATTTCACTCAGCATAATCTTTCCCAGTCCCATCCATGTTGATACAAAAGTTGGCTATTCCCCTTTCTAATCTTGGGTGAAGAGAACCATTTTCCAGTCCATTCTAACAATATTGCTCTGCAATTACCTGATCACCAATTCACACACAATATGGTTTTGAAATGGCCTTGAACTAAAGGTATAACACCAAACCTTATGACTATAACAGTTTTGGAGTGTTTTAGAAGCACAGGCTATTTTTAACTATGTACCACTTGAACTCAGCAAAAGTTATAAATTTTGTCCTTTCCCTCTGGGTAGTAAATATTAGGACATATGGACTGTTTTCTGCAGCATCCCTAAGATTGAGGACTCTCAAGCTTTGAACTACCAGTTTAGGCAAAGTCCAAGCCTTTTACAGATTTAAATAGAGCTTTCTAACTCTGGCCACTAAATATAATTTTAAGATAAAGGCTAATGCATGTCAGTCTAAATAGCGCCCCCTGTGGAAAATAGCATATTGCATTAGATTTTATCACAACACACTTAAAAATACACCAGGAAAAGGAAAGGTGACCCCTCTTGAGTTCTATTTCCAATCTGGGTATTAGTATTTTTGTTGATATTCTTCTTCAGCAGTAACACGTAATAGTAGTCTCTCCAAATACCCTGCTCTTTTGACCAATGCCCTACTGGGGCTCTTTACCAGTAACCATGTGTTAGGATGGAAATTGAAGTGGGATCATTCTCTCTGTAATAACAACATTCCAAACTGAAACCTGGGGGCTTAGCCTCTTTACTTGGCCCATATCCAGTCACATTAATAATAGCTGCCTCTTTCTTACCTTCCTCATTCTTGCTTCCTTACTTCCCTGGGTAATGTGTATGCAGTCTACTTCCTGGACTACATGGCAAGCTCTTTCAATGTTGGAATACCTTCAAATGCATCTTTGTAGGTAAAGACCATCTTTGTGGTCTTCCCAGGTCCAAACACGAGCTTGGATGTAATAACCATGTTTTAATTTATTTTTTATGTAAATAAATAAAACTGCAAATCATCTATTATTATAATGTTCTTGGGCTAGGCTTATATAGAACCTATATCAAATTTTGCTTGGTTAATATTTACTTTATTTTTCACATTAAAATTGCATTGTTTTCTTAGAATCACAAATTCAAGTTTATATTTTCTATAATCTGAAATTCTGAAATTAAAATACATTTATGTAGGATTATATATATTTAAAAAAATTCTTGGAAAGTAAAAAACTACATTAAGCTCTACTTTTCCATTGTTTCCTACACATTTTTATTCTTTTAAAAGCTTTTCATGGTTATCAGTGTAGAAAGTCTCATATCTTTCCCTACAAATTGACAGACCCAATGAAAGCAGAATTGTCAATGAATGATATCTCTATTCGGTGACAATCCTAGCCTTTGGGTTCAATCCAGGTTTCAGATAGTCTCTCCTAGATATGTTTAATACCTTCAGAAACACCATGTCTGGGGAAAAAAGGTACTCATAAGAAAGAATGAAAAGGCAGAGGATGTGTGGGAAAAGAAGAAATGCTTAATGACACATGGCATGTTTCCATTAAAATTCTATATTAAGCACAAGTTTCAGAAGGTCCAAATGGTATCATGCCTATAACATTGCTTTGTTAGGTAACTATCACCCAAGTCATTCTTAATCCGTTGTTTCTAATAAATCACAGTGATACATGATGTTGACTCCCATGGGCCTTAACATTTTTTTTTAAGATTTTATTTATTTATTTGACAGAGGGAGATCACAGTAGACAGAGAGGCAGGCAGAGAGAGAGAGAGAGGGAAGCAGGCTCCCCGCTGAGCAGAGAGCCCCATGCGGGACTCGATCCCAGGACCCTGGGATCATGACCTGAGCCTAAGGCAGCGGCTTAACCCACTGAGCCACCCAGGTGCCCCGGGCCTTAACATTTTTTAATGGCCTTGGCATAGATAATATAATATCCAGATAATGGGCATTTTCTTTTTTAATAGTTGTAACACTATCTCCATCACTGGTCTGATACTGAGAGGAAAAAGGAGTAGGGTTACTGGGTTAAAAGGAATGACTATATGATGATCATTGTTAATTATTCAAGTTCTTTTAAAACTAAAAATAAAAATTACACCTCTAGCAATGATGATATTGTAGTGATAACTTGCATTTGAGCGTTTCCCACCAAATTTTAAAATAATTTTGTATATTTTTGTTATTTTACTGATAAACACCAAACTCAAATATTATAAACAAGAAAACTGAGGGGTAGAGCAGTGTAAGGAATATGGTTGTGTTTGTGTGTTACCAGATAGCTGGATTAAAAAAACAATCAAGAGTTCTGTTATTTATAGAATCCAAACATCTGAATATAAAAGTAGACAAATGGCTTTTTAATATTTTCATCTGGATGTCATTATGCTATGTAAATATACCTTGCTCCCAATCAGAATATCAACTACAAAATAGAGAAAAGCAGTAAGGGATGCTCTCATAATTTAAAACAACTTAAATTTGGAACAAAATATACTAACACTGAAATAAGCTGACTTGGAATAACTTGAAATAACACTGAAATATACTAACTTGAAATAAGCAATTTATTTTTCAATAAATTGAAAAATGACAATTTCTATTTTATTATTTTAGGAGGACTAAGGCTATAAAATAGGACATGAAAACGTATGGAATACTATTATCTGATGGCTACTAATGGTTCTTGAATTCTTCTCCTTATTTATTGTATTTTACTAAGCCACGATTCCGTTGTTTAAAGTCTATGAACTGTTTAACTATTTTTATGTATTGAATGTTTGTGTCCCTGTCCCCACCCTCATCCATACACTGAAGTTCTAATCCTCTGTGTGATGGTATTAGGAGATGAGGATTTGGGAAGCGATTAGGTTCAGAGGAGGTCAGGAAAATGGAGCTCCAATGATGGAATTTATGTCTTTATAAGAAGAGGAAAGCACTGGAGATCTTTTTATTTCGACCGTGTGAAAACAACAAGAAGGCAACTATCTGCAAACCAAGAAAAAGGTTCTAATCAAGAGTAAACCATGAGCAACGTAGACTACGGGATTTTGTTATAGCAGCCTGAGCTGACTATGACAACCATCTAAACATCATTTTAGCTTTTTCTCTGGCCCAGTTACAGACACGTGTCATATCAATTAGTCTTATAATGATCACCTGGAATATGCATTATTTGCTTAAAATAACTATTCATTACTTGTAAGTGATTAGAGCTTCTATTCTTGTTTTAAATTTATTCTTAAAGGTTTCTGACATAAAAATCCATGAAAACCTTCAGATTTCATGCGGCACCATTTTGGACTTATTTGAATTCATTTTGAGCTCATCTGCTAAAAGCAATTAGTGTCAAGGCCATTGTCAGTTGGCAGTATAAAACCTAAATAATTACCTGTATAATAATATCCACACTTTTTTTTTTAACTTTTTAAAACATTTTTACTTGTTTACTTTTTATTTTTTTTATCAACATATAATGTATTACTTGTTTCAGGGGTACAGGTCTCTGATTCTTCAGTTTTATATTATACCCAGAGCTCATTACAACTCATACCCTCCCTAATGTCCATCACCCAGCCACCTTATTCCTCCCACCCACCTCCACTCCAGCAACCCTCAGTTTGTTTCCTGAGATTAACAGTCTCTTATGGTTTTGTCTCCCTCTTTGGTTTCATCTTGTTTCATTTTTTTCCCTCTCTTCCCCTATGATCCTCTCCCTTGCTTCTCAAATTCCACATATCAGTGAGATCATATGATAATTATCTTTCTCTGATTGACTTGTTTTGCTTAGCATAATACCTTCTAGTTCAATACATGTCATTGCAAATGTCAAGATTTAGTTTTTTGATGGCTGTGTGTGTGTGTGTGTGTGTGTGTGTGTGTGTATACCACATCTTCCTTATCCATTCATCTGTTGATGGACATCTAGGTTCTTTCCATAGTTTGGCTATTGTGGACATTGCTGCTATAAACATTCGGGTGCACGTGTCCCTTCGGATCACTACATTTGTATCTTTAGGGTAAATACCCAGTAGTGCAATTGCTGGGTCATAGGGTAGCCCTATTTTCAACTTTTTGAGGAACCTCCATACTATTTTCCAGAGTGTCTGCACCAGCTTGCATTCCCACCAACAGTGTAAGAGGGTTGCCCTTTCTCTGCATCCTCTCCAACATCTGTCATTTCCTGACGTGTTAATTTTAGCCATTCGGACTGGTGTGAGGTGGTATATCATTGTGGTTTTAATTTGTATTTCCCTGATGCCAAGTGATGTGGAACACTTTTTCATGTGTCTGTTGGCCATCTGGATGTCTTCTTTGCAGAAATGTCTGTTCTTGTCCTCTGCCCATTTCTTGATTGGATTATTTGTTCTTTGGGTGTTGAGTTTGATAAGTTCTTTATAGATTTTGGATATTAGACCTTTATCTGATATGTCGTTTGAGAATATCTTCTCATATCTTCTCCCATTCTGTCAGTTGTCTTTTGGTTTTGTTAACTATTTCCTTTGTTGTGCAAAAGCTTTTGATCTTGATGAGGTCCCAATATTTCATTTTTGCCCTTGCTTCCCTTGCCTTTGGCGATGTTCCTAGGAAGAAATTGCTGTGGCTGAGGTCAAAGAGGTTGCTGCTTGTGTTCTCCTCAAGAATTTTGATGGATTCCTTTCTCACATTGAGGTCCTTCATCCATTTTGAGTCTATTTTTGTGTGTGGTGTAAGGAAATGGTCCAGTTTCATTTTTCTGCATGTGGCTGTCCAATTTTCCCAAAACCATTTGTTGAGGAGACTGTCTTTTTTCCAATGGACATTCTTTCCTGCTTTGTCGAAGATCAGTTGACCATAGAGTTGAGGGTCTATTTCTGGGCTCTCTATTCTGTTCCATTGATCTATGTGTCTGTTTTTGTGCCAGTACCATACTGTCTTGATGATGATGGCTTTGTAATAGAGCTTGAAGTCCGGAATTGTGATGCCACCAACTTTGGCTTTCTTTTTCAACATTCCTCTGGCTATTTGGGGCCTTTTCTGGTTCCATATAAATTTTAAGATTATTTGTTCCATTTCTTTGGAAAAAAATGGATGGGATTTTGATAGGGATTGTATTAAACATATAGGTTGTGTTAGGTAGCACAGACATTTTCACAATATTTGTTCTTCCAATCCATGAGCGTGGAACATTTTTCCATTTCTTTGTGTCTTCCTCAATGTCTTTCATGAGTACTTTATAGTTTTCTGAGCACGGATTCTTTGCCTCTTTGGTTAGGTTTATTCCTAGGTATCTTACGTTTTTTGAGTACAACTGTAAATGGCATTGACTCCTTAATTTCTCTTTCTTCTGTCTTGTTGTCGGTGTAGAGAAATGCAACGGACTTCTGTGCATTGATTTTATATCCTGACACTTTACTGAATTCCTGCATGAGTTCTAGCAGTTGTAGGGTGGAGTCTTTTGGGTTTTCCACATAAAGTATCATATCATCTGCAAAGAGTGAGAGTTTGACTTTGCCAGTTTGGATGCCTTTAATTTCTTTTTGCTGTCTGATTGCTGAGGCTAGGACTTCTAGTACTATGTTGAATAGCAGTGGCCATAGTGGACATCCCTGCCATGTTCCTGACCTTAGGGTAAAAGCTCTCAGTTTTTTTTTCTCATTGAGAATGATATTCACTGTGGGTTTTTCATAGATCTCTTTGATGATGTTGAGGAATGTACCCTCCATCCCTACACATTGAAGAGTTTTGATCAAGAAAGGATGCTGTACTTTGTCAGATGCTTTTTCAGCATCTATTGAGAGTATCATATGGTTCTTGTTCTTTCTTTTATTAATTAATTGTATCACATTGATTGATTTGCAGATGTTGAACCAAACTTGCAGTCCAAGAATAAATCCCACTTGGCCCTGGTGAATAATCCTTTTAATGTACTGTTGGATCCTTTTAGCTAGTATTTTGGTGAGAATTTTTGCATCCAATATCAGGGATATTGGTCTGTAATTCTCCTTTTTGATGGGGTCTTTGTCTGTTTTTGGGATCAAAGTATTGCTGGCCTCATAAAATGAGTTTGGAAGTTTTCCTTCCATTTCTATTTTTTTGGAACAGTTTCAGAAGAATGGGTATTAATTCTTTAAATGTTTAGTAGAATTCCCCTGGAAAGCCATCTGGCCCTTGGCTCTTATTTATAGGGAGATTTTTGATTACTGCTTCAATTTCCTTGCTGGTTATGGTCTGTTTATGTTTTCTATTTATTCCTGTTTCAGTTTTGGTAGTTTATATGTCTCTAGGAGTGCATCATTTCTTCCAGATTGCCTAATTTCCTGACATATAGTTGCTAATAATATGTTCTTATAAATGTTTATATTTCTTTGGTGTTGGTTGTGATTACTCCTCTTTCATTCATGATTTTATTTATTTGGCTCCTTTCTCTTTTCTTTTTGATAAGCCTAGCCAGGGCTTTATCAATCTTATTAATTCTTTCAAAGAACAAGCTCCTACTTTCATTGACCAGTTCTACTATTCTTTTGGTTTCTATTTCATTGACTTATGCTCTGATCTTTATTATTTATCTTCTCCTGCTGGGCTTAGGCTTTATTTGATGTTCTTTCTCCAGCTCCTTTAGTTGTAGGGTTAGGTTGTGTACTTGAGACCTTTCCTGTTTCTTGAGAAAGGCTTGTATCACTACATACTTTTCTCTCAGGACCGCCTTTGCTGCATCCCAAAGATTTTGAACAGTTGTGTTTTCATTTTCATTTGTTTCCATGAATTTTTTCAATTCTTCTCTAATTTCCTGGTTGACCCATTCATTCTTTAGCAGGATACTCTTTAACCTCCATGTATTTGAGTTCTTTCCGACTTTCCTCTTGTGATTGGGTTCTAGTTTCAGAGCACTGTGGTCTGAAAATAGGCAGGGAATGATCCGAATCTTTTGATACTGGTTGAGACCTGATTTGTGACCCAGGATGTAATCTATTCTGGAGAATGTTTCATGTGCACCAGAGAAGAATGTGGTTTCTGTTGCTTTGGGATGGAATGCTCTGAATATATCTGTGGTGTCCATCCGGTCCAGTGTGCCATTTAAAGCCCTTATTTCCTTGTTGATCTTTTGCTTAGAAGATCTGTTCATTTCAGTGAGAGGGGATGTTAAAGTCCCCTAATATTATTGTATTATTGTCAATATGTTTCTTTGTTTTGCTTTTTAATTGGTTTATATATCTGGCTGCTCCCATGTTAGGGACATAAATATTTACAACTGTTAGAACTTCTTGTTTGATATACCTTTTAAGTATGACATAGTGTCCTTCCTCACCTCTTATTATAGTCTTTGGTTTAAAATCTAATTTGTCTGATATAAGGATTGTCACCCCTGCTTTCTTTTGATGTCCATTAGCATGGTAAATGGTTTCCACCCCCTCATTATTAATCTAGAGTTGTCTTTGGGTCTAAAATGAATCTCATGCAGACAGCATATCAATGGATCTTGGTTTGTTTCTTCTTCTTCTTTTTTTAATCCAATATGATACCCTGTGTGTTTTGATTGGGGCATTTAGCCTATTTACATTCAGGGTAGCTATTGAAAGATACAAATTTAGTGCCATTGCATTGCTTGTAAGGTGACTGTTCTTGTATGTTGTCTCTGTTCCTCTCTGATCTATGTTGCTTTTAGGCTCTCTTTTTGCTTAGAGGACCCCTTTCAATATTTCTTGTAGGGCTGGTTTGGTGGTCACAAATTCTTTCAATTTTCCTGGAAACTTTTTATCTCTCCTTCTATTTTCAATGACAGCCTAGCTGAATATAGTATTCTTGGCTGCATATTTTTCTCATTTAGTGCGTGAAATATATCATGCCAGTCCTTTCTGGTCTGCCAGGTCTCTGTGGATAGGTCTGCTGCCAATCTAATGTTTCTACTGTTGTAGGTTACAGACCCCTTTCTTGAGCTGCTTTCAGGATTTTCTCTTTGTCTCCGAGAGTTGTAAGTTTTACTATTAGATGACGTGGGGCTGACCAATTTGATTGGTTTTGAGGAGTTTTATGTGCCTCCTGGATTTTGATGCCTGTTTCCTTCCCCCAAATAAGGAATTTCTCTGCTATAATTGCCCCAATGTACCTCTGCCCCTCTCTCTCTTTCTTCTTCTTCTGGGATCTCAATTATTCTAATACTGTTTCATTTTATGTATCAATTATCTCTGAAATTCTCCCCACATGATCCAGTATGTGTATATCTCTCTTTTTCTTAGCTTCTATATTTTCCATCATTTGGTCTTCTTTGTCACTAATTCTCTCTTCTGTCTCATTTATCCTAGCAGTTAGAATCTCCATTTTTTAATTGCACCTCATTAATAGCCTTTTTTATTTTGACTTGATTAGATTTTATTTCTCCAGAAAGTGATTCTCTAGTATCCTCTATGCTTTTTTTCAAGCCCAGCTAGTATCTTTATAATTGTCATTCTGTCCCAACATCTTACTAATGTCCATGGACATTAGTAAGTCCCTGGTAGTTGGTACTTCCTCTTGTTCTTTAATTTTTGAGGTGAGTTTTTCCATTTTATCATTTTGTTCAGAAAAGAATAGGTGAATGAAAGAACGGAATGCAAAAAGGGTGACAATGACCCCAGAAAAATATACATTAAACAAATCAGAAAAGACCCAAAACCGGGAGGAAAAGAGGAAAAAAGTATATGAAGAATATGAGCAGACAGGTGAATAAAACAGATCCACACACTAGATTTTGGGTGTATTTTGGTCTGTTAGAAGAAACTGCCTCCCAAAATTTTAAAGAAAAAAAAAAAAACACATATATTTACAAAAATAAGGTCACTACAGTGTAGGGATGGGAGATGGCTGTAAAACTGAAACTTAAAAAAGATTTTAAAAAATAAATTGATAAGAAGTTGGTTGAAAAAAGAAAGAAGAAAAAATTTTTTTAAAAAAGGAGATAATGCAATCAGGTGGGTGAATAGAACAAAGTCATACACTAGATTTAGTATATATTTTAGTCTGTTAGAAGAAACTGCATCCCAAAATTTTAAAGAAAGAAAAAGTATATATATATATATGGTTATTTATATATATAAAATATTATTTATATTTTATTTATTTATATTATTTATATATAAAATATATATATAATAAGGCTATATATATAATAAGGTTATTTTATATAAATAAATAAATTTATTTTATATATGTATATATATATACACACAAAATAAGGTTAAAAACAATGAAGGGATAGAATATGCCTGTAAAAATGAAAATTAAAAAAAGATTTCAAATAAGAAATTGATAAGATGTTGGTTGAAAAAGGAAAGAAGAAAAATTTAAAAAAAGATATAGAAAAAGAAAAGGAAAAGAATAGAAAATAGAAAAAAAGAAAAGAAAAAAATGAAGAAAAAATAAAGAAAAATAAAGAAAATTTTAAAAGTTAACTTTGAAAGACTAAAGAATCATGGGGGAAAGCCATGAATTCTATGTGCTGTGTTCCCCTAGCCCTGAAGTTTTGCAGTTCTCATTGACTAGTAAACTTGGTCTTGGCTGGATGTTCTTGCTGATCTTCTTGGGGAGGGGCCTGTGCAGAGATTTTCAAATGTCTTTGCCCGAGACAGAATTGCATCAACCTTGCCAGGGGTGGACTAAGTAATCTGCTAGGGTTTGCTCTCAGTAGCTTTTGTTCCCTGAAGGATTTCCACACAGCTTTAGAGGATGAAATAAAAATGGCAGCCTCCCAATCTCTGGCCCTGGAGGAGCCAAGATCTTGGGACCCCACTCCTCAGCACATCCTCAGAGAAAAGCACTCAGTCCTTCCTGTCTCCCTAGTCTCCAGCTGCACTCTGTTCACCTGGCCTGTGACCGAATATTTCTATGTCTGGCACATGATCCCATTTGGAATCTCCCAATCCAGTAGATTCCTGCAATGTGCTCCCATGCCTCTCATCCTGGGGGAGGAAGGGGAGTCTCCCCAGATCTGCCACTTACTGGCCCCAGCTGGAAGAGTAGTGGCTTGACTGTGTCACGGCTTATGACAACCCTAAGCTGAGACTCCCCCCTCCTTGGCTCTGTCTTTGCAGCCAGCTTCCCCACTCTGACACCCGGGAGCTCTGCTGCACTCAGGCATCCTCAGTCTTTCTGTGACCCCAAAGAGCCTAAGACCACACTGTCCCAACAAGGTTTCCACCTTCTGCTTAGCCACTGGAGCAACGTCCCTCCATGGAGCAGACTTCTAAAAGTTCTGATTTTGTGCTCTACTTGCTGCCCTCTCCTTTGGCAGTTACTGGCTGATGGAGACTCCCTCCCCCTGGGGTCTATTTTCCAAATATCACCTCAGATTCACTTCTCATGTTCTACCTTCGAGAAGTGGTCACATTTCTGTTCATAGGATTGCTGCTATTCTTTTCTTAGATCTCCTTCATAGGTGTTCAGAATGGTTTGATAGCTATCTGGCTGAATTCCTGGGACTGAATGAAATTTAGGTCTCCTACTCCTCTGCC
This sequence comes from Mellivora capensis, assembly GCA_004024625.1. Lineage (NCBI taxonomy): Eukaryota > Metazoa > Chordata > Mammalia > Carnivora > Mustelidae > Mellivora > Mellivora capensis. The sequence continues at coordinate 253,407 of PISX010000352.1, read as the reverse complement.
AACTTGCTCAATGCCCTCTCTTCATTTTTTTTTTTTTTAATAGTATATCATTGTTTAGGAAAATCGATTTTTAGTCTTTCTGGCCCAAGCTCTATTCAGCACTTATGCTATAGATTGGAACTCTAAACTTAAGTAGATAAGATAAGCCAATTGCATTGTCATTCAGGCTGATTGTTAGTTATTAAATTTGACAATAGCATATTTACATTATCACAATATACTTTACTTTAAAATCATGAAAATGATTTGCAAATGATATGAGAGTAGAATAAATTGGGAATAAAATTGCAATGCAAATAGCTTTAAAATGAAACAAAAAGTGGAGCATAAGATAAAATTTTATGTAGCAGAAGATTTATGTAATAGGTACTTGAATTCAAATTGGTTATATCACTTTCAGAGGGTTTTTTTTTTTTTCTTCTAAAGAGTTTTCCTATTTACATAAAATATTTTTTGATTTGTAAAAATTCCATTTGATAAATTTTTCATGAATATATTACTTACCTTCTTTATCAGTCTGTATCTGGTGAGGAAAATATTAATATTACAAACAGAAAAATGTAGCCAGGAATTGGATACAAAAGTGTTGGAATGTTGTAAGAGCAAAAGGGAGGAGGTGACATAACTCTGATCTTAGAAACGATCTAAGGGTGCTGTTGCTCCTAGGACAGAGGAAGGAAAATCAGCCAGACCCCATGATCACTGTGCCGCTGAGGTTGCTGTAACTGCTGTCCCTGGAGCCAGGTGAAAGAAACCAGGAGGTTCTACTACAACTAACACTGCAAAATCCCAAAGCCTGTAGCTATAGCAATGGATTCAGAGCCCGAGAACACTGTTCTATAGCGGCATCTGAAGCACCTCTTGCCTCCAACAACTCTACATCAAGAACTGAGTGGAAATCTCTAGTCCATACTGCCATAGAAGAGCCCGTATGCTGTTATTTCTGCCACTGCCAGAGCTAATGTCTAAAAGAGAAAAAAAAGAAAAATACCTTTTTCCCTTTCACTTTATCACTTTCCATTACCTCCCACTGCCAGAACCTAAAGGTAGCTAGCTGAGAAGGGTGGCTGGGAATTATAGTTTCCAGACATCTATCCACCATGGGACAGAACAGAGCACAGAATGATGGAGATGGACCAAAAAAAAAAAAAACCCAAACAAACAAATAAAAGGACCAGGTAAATAATGTATACTAATAATATACATTATTGGTATATAACAATATATAATAATAATATAATACTAATGATATACAACTGGTAATTTTTTAAACACTTGAAAGATATAAAAATTAAAATAATTATTATACTTGTAATACTTATTAACAAACAATTATTTGATACTTTGAACATTTGCTTTGAACATGATTTAATAGGAAATCTTGACTACATACATACATACAAATAATATGTGCTTAGAAAGTAAAATGAAATTCTTGTTACCTCAGAGAGATAAGAGGACTTTTTAGTCATCTCCATACACAAATCCCAATCTGCTTTGGCTGTCTCAACCCATTCTCCCTATGGAGGCAACTACTGCAGTTGCAGGTTCTGACCACGCACAGACTTCTCGTGCTGACCCCCTGAAGTTAGACTATCAGCTCTGGGTACCTCATTCCTGGACAACGGACTCACATTTGAAGTTTCCATTACCCCTTCAGCTTTGCTCTGTAATAACTCACAGAACTCAGGAAGGCACTATATTTATGATAACAGTTTTATTATAGCAAGAACAAAAAAGATACAAATCATAACCAGCCAAAAGAAGAGGTATATAGTGGGAGGCCTGAGAGGGTTCCAACATAAAGCTTCTGGTGTCATCTTCTTGTGGAACCAGGATGTATCGGTCCCCTAGCATGTCAGTGTATAACAACATGCACAGAATATTGCCAACAGGGAAGCTCCCTCACGTGTTGGTGTCCAGAGTTTTATTGGGATTCCATTAAGTGAATATGATTGATTGAATCATTGGCTATGTGATTAAACTCAGTCTTCAGTCTCCCTCTCCTCCCCGGAGCTCTGGTGGTTATCATGTGACTCAAAGCCACAACCCTCTAATTACATGCTTGGTCTTTCTGGTTGTGGCCAGTCTCCATCTTGAGTTTATCTCATTACCCAAAACTATTTAGGGGCTCACCATAAATAACAAACACACTTTTATCACTCTGGGAATTCCAGAGATTTGTAGGTGACTTCTGAGGAACCAGGGGAGAAATGCCAAATTCTTACATAAACAGAACTAATACATAGGACTGTTTTAAAGCCAATCCTTACCAAGTTGGCAGACTCTTAGAGCTTTCTCCCATGTCAGTAAATGAGATCTGAAACTGTTCCTGCTGCTCTAAACCTGGCAAATAGAGCCAAATAAGTCTCCTCTCTCTGGGTTACTGTAAAAAAGACTCTGTATCTCCGTGACTGGAAGCTCTAATATAGACAAACTTCATCTGCATTTTGGAAAAAAATTGCCTTTAATTGCTATAGTTAAACTCTGCCCAAAGCTTTCCATTGTCTTACCTATGCCCATCCATTAAAAGCCCTTGAATAATGACTAAAGCATGGATTTGGACTAAGAAACTTAATCCCCTCTGGACAATGTGACCTGGGACTATTGGCTTCTTTCTACTCCCCCTGCCATTTCACCATTAAGGACCAATTGGAATATATGCCGGTTATGACAAGATAAAGAATTAGATTTCAGACAAGGAGCTTACCATTAATATAAGCCTGCCAGGTGTTTTTAAGAGAAGGAATTAACAAAAATTATTTCCTAATGGTATTGTAATGAAGAGAATCTTTTAAAACAACTTAGAAAGTCATATGTACCCCAATGTTCATAGCAGCAATGGCCACAATCATCAAACTGTGGAAAGAGCCAAGATGCCCTTTAACAGATGAATGGATAAAGAAGATGTGGTCCATATATACAATGGAGTATTATGCCTCCATCAGAAAGGATGAATACCCAACTTTTGTAGCAACATGGACGAGACTGGAGGAGATTATGCTGAGTGAAATAAGTCAAGCAGAGAGAGTCAATTATCATATGGTTTCACTTACTTGTGGAACATAAGGAATGACATGGAGGACATTAGGAGAAGGGAAGGAAAAGTGAATTGAGATAAATCAGAGGGGGAGATGAACCATGAGAGACTGTGGACCCTGAAAAACAATCTGAGGGTTTTGGAGGGGAAGGGGGTAGGGGGATGGGTAATGGGAGGTGGGTGGTGGGTATTAAGGAGGGCATGTGTTGCATGGAGCACTGGATGTGGTGCATAAACAATGAATCTTGAACACTGAAAAAATAAAATAAATAAATAAATAAATTGATTAAAAGAAAGAAAGATCTGATGATTTTCTTTGACTGTTATTTCATTCATTCCTAAGAAAATTGTTAAACTTTATAAAATGCACAAATGATTGCTTCATTTGTTTTAGTAATCTTTTTAACTATACAATCAGGTTGATAATAAGATTATTAAGTTGGCTTAATGTTACTACTGTTTGCCTGGTATTTTAGGAAATATGGTAAGAATGATGAATGTGGAACTGAAAAATAGCTTAAGTATTACTGTTCATGTCTTTGGTAGGATAATCATTACTTGGATTATTTCAGTGACATTTCAACAGAGAAATCTATGGTAGATTGAATTATTGATGAAAATTGTTTAATTCCCTCTATTCATAATTACACCTACACTTTGAAACAAAGTGTACTTCCCTAAACCTCAGCCATGTGACTTGCTTTGGTCAAAAAAATATTAACAGATGGGATATAGCAGAGGACTGAAATGTGCTGGTGCTTGGCCATGCATCCTGCAATTCTGCAGTTACCATGAGAAAAGCTTCCCCTAGGGGCCCTGTGTGGCTCAGTTGTTAAGCATCTGCCTTTGGCTGAGGTCATGATTCCAGGGTCCTGGGATTGAGCCCTACATCGGGCTCCCTGTTCTACAGTTAGCCTGCTTCTCCCTCTCCCACTCCTCCTGCTTTTGTTCCCTCTCTTGCTGTGTCTTTCTCTGTCAAGTAAATAAATAAAATCTTTAAAAAAAAAAAAAAAAAAAGAAAGAAAAAGGAAAGTTTCCCCTGGATAGCTATTACAGCTGTAGCCTGGACCCCAGACTTATCACACTTGGAAGAGATCTGAGCCCACCCGTTGGTGGAGACTAAAGTGGGTTCAGACCCATCCCATAGCTTGTAGCCAAGACCAGCTGAGACCCAGCCTAGTCAATCAAGCCCTAGCTGTTCTATTAACATACAAAAGAGAATAAATGATTGGTACTCCTAAACCACTAGATTGTGAAGCGATTTTCTAAGTAGTATTTTGTGGCAATATTAACTAATGCAGAAATTTGTACCCAAGAGTAAGGTGCTGCCTTAACAAATATTTGAAATATGTACATCGGTTTTGGGATTGGCTGGTGGAGAACAAAGATACTTTGAGAAAAGCCTGGGAAAATATTACATAGAGACAGCATATGTTAAACCTATCACCTATGAGAACCTCAAAAAGAGAAAAGAAATACCTATTGAATTTCCAGCATTGGAGTTTTGAGGCAAAAGTTGAAAATATGGTGATTGTTACTAACTGCATTTGATAAGGTCCTACAACATTGAGATGAGCTCAGAAAAGAACTTAAAGGTAAATAGAAATAAATAATTGTTGTTTTAAGCCACCATGTTTTAGAGATGTTTGCTATACAACATTTTTGTGGCAAAGTTGACAGACCTAGAAACTAAAATCTGCATTAGTTTTAATCCAACAGCACTATGGTCTTCTTTCCCTCTATGAATAATCTCTATGCTGGGTGTTATGAGAAAAAGAAGAAGGGAAATTTGGATTCCAGAATTATTGCTATTTGTGGGTTTTATTTTTAGATGAAGTAACTTAGAATATATTTATTGAAAAGGAAGTTAATACCTTAAAACTACAATAAAATATTAATGTCAGTAAATATCAATAATTTTATAAATACAAGTTGCTTTACATTACCTACAGATCCTCCTTGACTTACAATGAGGTTATAGTCAGATGAACTTATCGTAAGTTGAAAATAACATAAGTCAAAAATTCATTTAATATATTTAACCCTCTGAACATCATAGCTTGGCAGAGCCCACTTTAAATGGCTCAGAACATTTACATTAGCCTCCAGTTGGGCAAAATGACGTCACACAAAGTTTATTGGAGAATAAAGTTAAATAAGTATGTATGTAATTTATTGGCTACTGTACTGAAGGTGGAAAACAGAATGGTTGTGTGGGCACAGAATGTCTGAAAGCACCTCAGTTCTTTGGCCTTATGATAGTGTGGCTGACTGGGAGCTATGGCTGCCGCTACCCGGCATCATGAGAGCATTGAGCTGCATCTTGTTAGTCCAAGAAAAGATCAGATCTCCAAATCTTTAGTACAGCTTCTACTGAATGCTTATTGCTTTCACACCATTATAAAGTCAAAAATTGTAAGTTGAACAATCATAAAGGGGGAAAGTCTGTTTTTATTTTTAAATAGGCCCTGGCATCCTTACCACAAGACATATTTTAAATATTGAAGGGTTGCTAAAAACTGAATAATTCAACAGTTACATTACATTGTACTTACTAGTTTTGCCTATCAGTGAAAGAACAATAAATATTCTTGTATTTACTTTAACTGCTGGTTAAGGCATCTCTGACCAAATTAAGACATCCCAGAGTTGAACTGAACTAATATGGCCAGTGTGATTAATTTGGTTTAAATCACCGCTGGAGTCCTAATTCTATGAGGAGACCTCATAAAGTCTAGCACAGCACAAGCCAGCAAGGTTGCAGTGCCAGGGTTAATGTTTATGCCTGTGTCCTGGCTCAGTACATTATCCCCAAATGAAGACCGACCTAAAAGCAGTCCAAACATGAGGTGGGCTGCCAGAGTAGATTTCCAGCATTATAGCAACTTGTACATATTTATTCACCTCAGTTGTCTGATTGAGAAAGAGTATCTATATCTATAATGGGCAAGTACCTGGCACACAATGGTACCATAAAATTGTCATAAAATGAGAGTACGAACATGATTATTATGTGGCCAAGAAGTTCACCATCTGACAGAGACAACAACAAAGGCCACACCTTGTATTTATTTAAGGAAATTTTGTGTACAATCTCATTTTTTTTTTTTTTACCCTCCCATCTTCTGGTAACCCAACCCTCCAAAAAGAAAAATAAAATTGAAATATGGGCACAAATCAGACCAGGAGAGGAAAATCCTTGCTGTTACTAGGAACCCACATAAAACTTTCAATTGTGTCAAACATTCCAAGTTTAATATAAATATTTTAAAATATTTTCTCACTGTATACATTTAAACATATCCAGGAGACTCACCCAGTAAAACTAAATGATTTCTTGTCCCTCCGTGAGCTTTCCACTGAGTCTTGAACCTCATAAGCTTCATGATCCTCACAACAGGGAGACTTTACCACATGCCACAGATTAAATTTTTTCTTTCTTTCTTTCCTTCATAGCTGGAAAAAAAAAAAAATTGTTTCCATTTCTTAACTTGCAATTTTATTCCCTATGCCAAACCAGACCTTTGGCTGTCCTTTCCCTAAAAATATAAGTTTTCCCAGTATCAAGGACTTTTAACTTTTCCAGAAGAAGAGGTTTGTTATTTTTATGTAGTTTTTGGTTTTGTTTGCTGAAAAATTAGATATATGGAGACACTATTTTTAAAGGCTCACTTTAATTTGTTGGATGATGACCAACCTAAAATATGTGCTGTTAATACGGAATATGAAAACTCAGTAGACATTTCTAGATCAAAGACATCAGGCATTAGTTAGAGTAAAACTGAACGAACTCTTGGAGTGAGATTTGCTTCTCTATGATTCTCTTTTGACAAAAATCCCTTGTTAATTCCCTCCAGATCAATCAAAATATTAAGGCCAGGGTTATTTGCATCCATCAAATGCAGTGAGACCCACTGGCATCAGGGAGATGAAATTCTGGGTTTCAATTGCCCAGGAAGTTCACAAGCAGTAACAATAAAGCTATTAGCATATTTCCCACAGACAGGGCAGAGGATGACTGAGTGTTTAACCAGTGCCCAAACATCAGAATGCCCCTCTTCTACTTAAGAATGGAATCTGTCCAGGCACCTGGGTGGCTCAGTGGGTTAAGCCTCTGCCTTCAGCTCAGGTCATGATCTCAGGGTCCTGGGATCGAGCCCCGCATCAGGCTCTCTGCTCAGTGGGGAGCCTGCTTACTCCTCTCTCTCTGCCTGCCTCTCTGCCTACTTGTGATCTCTGTCAAATAAATAAAATATTTGAAAAAAAAAAAAAAAGAATGGAATCTGTCAGCTCCTAAATTTTGGGTATTCTCAAACAGTTAGCACAATTTACTGTCTGAAAACCATCACATCACTGCTACTCTTTTCTTTTTTTCTTTAAGATTTGTTTATTTGTTTTAAGGATAGAGAGACAGACTGAGCAGGGGGAAGGACAGCAGGAGAGTGAGAAGCCTCAAGCAGATTCTCCGCTGAGCATGGAGGCAGATGCAGGGCTCCATCCCAAGACCCTAAGATCATGACCTGAGCTGAAATCAAGAGTCGGCTGCTCAACCAACTGAGCCACAAGGCGCCCCATGTCACCACTATTCTTAGAGCAATTGCTTCATAAATGTTAAGGTAAAGGATAATTTTGTACATCTAACCATAACTGGCAGACAGGGATAATGTGTTCCATGTATATTTTGTCATTGACTCAAGAGGAAAGAGCAAAAGGAGGAAGGGAAACCACTGCTCACTTCTTTTGGCATACAGTAATGGCTGTTTTGTAAAAAAGTAGATGAATCCAGAAAGCATGCATTCAGTTATTAGGAGAATCTGATGTCATCCCATTAAGAGAAACTGTTCAGGTTTCTACAGTATTTTACATCTGCAAGCCACAGCGTTATTTCCATCAGCCGTTAATGCCGCTACTAAAAGTAGGGCCAAGAACTCCACAGTTGAAGTGACTTAAGTGGGTTTGGAAATGGCATTTGTTCATACTCTCTTTATAAGGTTATGGTTTGGGTAAGGATGGTATGTCGAAGGAGCTCATTTGTGGGATTTATTTCTACAAAAGTAGCTGTAGCCACATTCAAGGGGTATGATGCCTATTTGAGATTTCTCAATTCTACTTCAGTGGGTTGGGATGCCCTGATCCAGTTTGGCTCAGAGATAATATTTCCTCTGGAATGGAGTTGTAAAGAAAGCAATTTAAAATGCATAAACACAGTGCCTGAGCCATGCCATATATCCACTACCCAGCAGGGCACTCACACTAAGCACTGCCTCACTTCCTAACTGCTCAGCCGAAGTCCTCGCTCCCTTCCCAACGATTAATACTCATGTGAATTTGTACTGGTGGGGTCAAGCGGAATAAGAAGCATCATATTGGAACATCATAGAACAACTTGAAATTTCTAAGACCAAATTTCTCCCAGAATATGCTCTACAAAACGAAGAATCAGAAATTTTTATTTTTTCTTAATTTTTGGTGTAGTAAAAGAAATATATATTTATATATGTAATTAGATGTTGGGAAGCCTGAGTTTTAGTTTGGGTCAGACACCAAATAATTACGTAATTCAACCAATACATGTGATTACTCGCTGTGTGATGATCATATTAGTAGATGCCGCAATCTAGAGGAAATTCCTGGTTCTTGCTCTTACAAACTCTGCAGTGCAGTGGCAGAAGCTAAAGGAGTATTTCATTTTGGCAGATAAGAACATTATCAGTCTGTAGGTCCTATCAGTAAAGCAGAATAGTTAAAGCAGCTATTATTTTAGCTGTGATTTTATGATTTGATGTAAAAAATATATCTCACAAGTCGAATGTTCTCACAATGAACCGTGTATCAGGCAGTATGACTGTGCTGTACATGCGTGCTGTCTCAGTGCCCACAAGGACACCAGGAGGCAAGGCACGAGTACAGACATGTTATATGCCTGGCCCAAGGTCCCATAGCTGGGAAGTGGCAGACCCAGACCTGGGACGCCAGTCTGTCAGCCTGCAAGGGCCATGCTCTTACAACTGACGTAAGCCACTTCAAAATAGGAGTAAACTAAGACCATCCATCAGAGCCATGATTAAGATGGAAATATAGCCTACGAGATAAAAAGTCATGATGCATTTTCAGGATGGACCTGATGTGTTGAAGGGAAGATTGAGAGGAATCATTTCTAGACCACATCTGTTTAGAGATTAAGTACAGACATGTACTATTATATTCCATAATTTATAGCTTTCTTATTAAATAATAATCAAGAGACGAACGTGAGCTGGAATGTGGTGGTTGGGAATCATAAAACATGTTTTTGTCTGCACACATTTATTGCTCGTTGGCTGAAATGGAAACCATGTGACAGTCCATAGAGGCCCCAGCAGGGTGTCCTGGAAATAGACTGCCCCGGGAGCCCGACCCCTGCCAATGACTCTGTATGGAACTGGGAGCTCGTTTCCTTGAACCAGTACTCAGGGCTTCTATCTGAAAAATGAGGACAATGGATCTGGTCCAGATTTTAGCTTTTTGCAACTGTTTCCAAAGGAATTAAGCTCTGTGATATAGTCTGACTTTGGAAGTAGAAAGCCCAATATCCACTAAATATATATATTGATTATAGTTTGGTTTTTGCTTTCTGTTAGAAATAATTTTCCTGTCTGCAACCCTCACTGGCACACACACACACACACATACACACACACACCCCTTCTCTCTCTCTTTCTCTCTCTTACCTGCCTAATCTCCAATCATTCTTTCAGGTCTCAACAAAGAAATTCCACTGTTAGGGAAGATTTCACTGACTCTCAAAGTCTTATGTAAGTGTTCTCCTGACTCTATAAAAGAGCCCCGTGCTTCCTTTGTCACTGAGACATTGTGAGGGTTGGATTTGATAATACACGTAGAGTGCTTGTACCATGCTCAGCACATAAAAATACTCAGTAACTATTAGCTAACATAATCATCACCATCATCCCTATGCTTACCAAGCTTATGACACTACGTTTTATTAGTCTCTTTGAATCCCTGTGCCCTTTAGTAGGTGTTAGATTTATAGGGACTGTAACACTCTGACCTACTGTTGCATCACCAGCAGCTTAGCGCAGCGAATGACAAGAGTAGGTAAATATGTCTTAATTAATGTTAAATAACACATAGCAGTTTACATAAGGAGACTTTCATTTATGCAACAAAGTAAGCCTGTAAATGCTTATATTCTAGTGGAATAGACTGAAACCTGTAGTTGAAAATAATTATGTTATGAGGGTTATAATTAAGTTATGAACTAAATTTTATGGAGACATAGAAAAAAAAGAAATTGATCTTTCCTGGGAGGTGAAGTATACAACATTTGTGTTGAGCCTTGTAGAACCAGAGTGGTTTCACCAAGTGGTAGAGGTGTGAGAGAAGGGTTATGTCACACAGGGGGAAAATGGTATAAATAAAAACACAAAGGGGGCGCCTGGGTGGCTCAGTGGGTTAAAGCCTCTGCCTTCAGCTCAGGTCATGATCTCAGGGTCCTGGGATCCAGCCCCGCATCGGGCTCTCTGCTCGGCAGGGAGCCTGCTTCCTCCTCTCTGCCTGCCTCTCTGCCTACTTGGGATCTCTGTCTGTCAAATAAATAAATAAAATCTTTAAAAAAAAACACACACACAGAAGGTGGGAAACTTCAGAATGTGTTTGTACTACTGACTTGCTAGACCTTGGAAGAGTGCACTGGGGGTCAGAGAGAAGTTTATTGGAGAATATGTTATGCCCCAAAAATGGGTCCGTGATTAAAGGAGTGAGACTGATATAAGGCGAAGTCAAGCAAAGCTTTATTTCGCGCCAAGCATCAAGAATCTAACTGAACGTTGGGGGCTGCACCTCTTACAAGAGAGGGCGACCCTTCCCTGTTTCACAGACTAGCTTTTAAGGGCAAAGGCCATGCAGTCAGTCCTGGCCTCGCACAGGTGGCCAATGAGATTGTAACACACACAGGAAACTCCACAGTGATGCTAGGTGACCAACTGAATTACAATTTACCCTAGTAGACACTTGAACCAGCCTATCACACCTTGGTTAGGATTGGCGTCCAAAGGGCGGGGTCCATACTCCTCAGTAACTAGGAACACAGTATGCATCCCCTCCCACTGATCGGATGTCTCCACCTGGCCTGACCCACCCTTGTATTTGAGCTTTGTTACCTGAGGCTGGTTTCCGGGACTTGTTTTTAAGTCCCCTGGGGGAAGGGGAGCAGGGACAGTTTAACAATAAACTTGTTAACATAACAATAACAATAAACAGTTAAACAATAAGCTTGTTTAACCTCAATGGAAGCTTCTGGCTAAAATATAAAAATATAAAATAGGTCCTTACATATAAAGGAAGAAGACAGTGGGAAGATAGTTTAGACTTTTAAATGTCTTAAATGTCACGCTATTATATCATGATGTGGAACTTTCTTTCTTTCTTTTTATGATTTTACGTTAGTCACCATACAGTAAATCATTAGTTTTTGGTGTAGTTTTCCAGGATTCATTGTTTGTGTACGACACCCAGTGCTCATGCAGTCCAGCCGTCCTCAACACCCATCACAGGCTCACCCATCCCCCTGTCTTCTAAAACCCTCAGTTTGTTTCCTGGAGTCCATAGTCTCTTATGGTTTGTCTCCCACTCTGATTTGCCCCCTTCATTGTTCCCTTCCTTCTCCTAATGTGCTCCCTGCTCTTCCTTACGTTTCACAAATAAGTGAAACTATATGATAGTTGACTTTCTCTGTTTGACTTACTTCCCTCAGCATAATCTCCTGCAGTCCCGTCCGTGCTGATGATGAGGGAGCAGGAGGCCGGCTGAGGACAAAGCAGAAGCTGGCACCATGCACCCTCTCTCCACCCGCTCCCCTCGGTAATATGTGTGACATTCCTCAGGCACCCCTGACTGCCAGAAAGGAGAAACACATGGTTAACTTGCAGAGATCACAATCCTGCAGGACAGGAGTCTCCCTTGGTTTGCAAATGTCCTAGAGATCTACAAACAAAGAAGTTACCTTATCAATAGCACAATTTCCAGAGGCAAATAACTCAGTTCCTCAAGCCTTAATGTCACCCTCCCCTCCATAAACAAAACTGAAGGAGGCTGAGGTAGAAGGAAATGTAAATAAAGTTAAATCTCTTCTGAACCTAAATCTCACTAACAAAGACGCTTGATAGCAGGAATGTGACATCCCAACAGGAATCTCCCAACTATCTTGATGTTAATGGCTTGCCAAAAGGGAAAAAGACACCATTGATCAAGCCACAGGACCTCCGGTATCCCAGCACCTTGTAGGCCCTCTTTAGCATATGAAACCTCCCTTCCCCCAACCGCAGGGTACACAGCCTGCCACCCCTCACCACCCGGGGCAGCAGCATCTCTGTCTGCCCACCGGTCCTGCCCCTGTGCTTTAATAAATCACCTTTTTGCACCAGAGACGTCTTAAGAATTCTTTGTTAGCCATCGGCTCCGAACCTCACCCCACCGAACTTCACCTAGGTTCTAGGACTTCATCACTGATGCAAAAGTGGGAACTTTCGAAACACTTTTCCTCATCTCTTAGTCACCGCTCAACACCATGTAATCCGTACCTCGACTTTTATGAAAAAGCTAGGTAAGCTTTCACCACAGCTATTCACTTGGGATTATATTTTGACTTTCTGTTTAATATTTCCTCTTTTCCAACCTACACCCCCATTTTTTGAATACCTCTCAAATTTAGGTAATTATGCCCACTCTCTGCTGCTGAGTTCAAGTCATTAAAATATTACCTACCCCATCTCTTATTTGGAATAGATCGTTCAGATCACCTCCAGTTACTTCTGAAACATTAAGCACTGATCTGATCCATTAACTTTCTACTCTAAATTTTAATTTAATCTACCAGAACCACTATTTATTTTTAAAATAATGTCTTCTATGCTCACTATGGCAGTATATAAAGTTGGAACAATACATAGAATATTAGCCCCTGCACAAAAATAACATGCAAATTCATGAAGCCTTAAAATAATAATAGTAACAATAATAATATTTTGTAAGGAGAAAGTACTGTAGCAATGTTCTGTATGCTAAAAGATTCTGCATTTCTCTTTTATACTACTCTGTTGAGAGCTTGGTCACTGAGGTCGTAATCAGCAGCTAAATTGTCACGAATCTGGTGAATAAAGTCAAACTGCTATAGGAACAACACTTTAAAAACCCATGTGGCTCAGTTGAGCACTCAACTCTTGATTTTGACTCAGGTCATGAACTCAGGGTCTCGAGATCCAGCCCTGCATTAGATTCTGTACTCCGTGAGGATTCTGCTTGTTCCTCTCCCTCTGAGCCACCTCCTTTCTCCAATAAATAAATAAAATCTTTTAAAATTTAAGTGAACAATCCTTCATATAACAAATATTCTCACAAATATAGTTTGGCAGAAAAAGAATTTCCAAACTCCAGATTATAAATCAATATTCTTTTAATCTATTTATACATTTTTTCATAGAAAGGTTTTTCATAGAAAGGTCTTTTCTTAGAGAAGTGAGTAAAAATTCACTTCCTGTTAAGATTCAAAATAAATATTGATTATTTAATAAAGGTTACAAAATCATTATCTTCCAATTCTATTATTCTATCAATATCTACCAGTCAGAATTCTTCTCGAAGAACTTTCCATTATTAACCAGCACTATTTAGTTAGCTTCAATTTCTTTTCATGAAGGAAAAGCAAGTCAAATTTTTATTTTTAGTTTTTTGCTTTTGAATAATGTAGTTAATGAATTGAGTTTTGCTGTTTTTCTCTTTTACATTATGAACTTAAGGACTTCTACATAACAAATTTTTTCCTAATAAATTGTATTCAGTATTCTTTTTGATGCTTAAATTTTACTATCTTTGATTGTTGGGATCCTCTTCATTTTGGCTACTGTGGTCTTTTGAGGTAATTCATTTTCTTTGATAGCTTGCATTTTGGCCTTCCCCAGATTTTAGTTCATCTTATATAACTTGGCTTAGACTTAGACACAGCCATTCTTCTGAAACTTTTATGGAAATAAATAAATACAGATCATAATCCAGATAATAGCTCATAGTTGTTACTACTGCTTTTCAGTGGTCAAAACCAGGAAATGAGGTGGTGGTAGCTGTTATTTTTGTTAATTTATGCAGATATTTCCAATTCAAATTGAATTACATGATTTTTGTTTACTTCTTTATTTTCATATCTCTCTCTCTTTTCCCCCTCTTACAATAATTTTGTGTGTGTGTGCTAACACATTAATGAAATTGCTTTCTTAGCCCCGATTGTCTACAAAACGGAACTGGAGGCAGATTACCTATTAAGGGTTTATTTACTGGAAGATGCAAACCCAAACACAGGACATGCGGAGTGAGGTTAAAGGGAATTGAGGCAGAGGAAGAAGCTTAGTCATGGAAGAAACCTTCCAATCAGGCTTTCAGAAACCACTAGTCTTAGAATAGTCCTCAGTGGGGGAAAAGGAAGTGAGAAGAGTTTATTTTCAGGCTCCTTCCTGACTCCTGGCACACTGGTCAAATTTGCCTCAAGAGTTGTTAATGGTCTTACACTTTCACATGTGTTGCCTGGAATTACTCAGGAAGCCTAAGGACACCGAATTCCACACTCTCCTAGGCCACATATCATCTGAGTACACAACAGGTAGAGGAGCTAGACTCTGGTCTGGTCAGGCCTGAGCATTGGAGCTGATGCAGCCCCAGTCATGGCAGACATGATGAAGCCCAACCCTCATTCAGGAGTCCAGTATTTACATAGGAGGCCTGGTAGCCGCAGCTGGGGCTTTCTCCTTAGCAAGCGGGCAGGTGCCAAAGAATCCACAATGGTAGAGCCCTAAATGTTTTCACATTAAAGCTGAATTTAAATCTTTAAGCCAAATTATAAAGTTTCATTTTAAAAAAATGAATGTAAAAAAATAAAATAATACATTAAAATTAAAATTAAAAAAATGAATGGAAGAAAAATATAATCATGTTATTTATCTTATTTTTAACAGTTATTTTTAACAGTTATATGTGGAATTTCATAAATTGGGTCCTATACAGTTTTTTTGCTTTATCCTAACACACACACACACACACACACACACACTAAAATTAATGGTATCAATAGTATTTCTAATGATTAGATTAATGAATGAAATGTAAGACTTTTTTTAAGCTCAGTTTTTAATATATTGCATCAAGGATTTACAGTAAAAATACTGGGCATAAAAGTCAACTACCAATAAGTATTTTCTTTGTGTGTTTATCTTGCCAACTTGATATATAATTGGCTCATTCATTTCAGTTTGATTCAGTGTTTTAAGATTAGATTTATTTCTCTCTTTTTAAAAAAGATTTTATTTATTTATTTGACAGAAAGAGACACAGCGAGAAAGGGAACACAAGCAGGGGGAGTAGCAGAGGGAGAGGCAGCCTCCCCGCTGAGCAGGGAGCCCAGTGTGATGCTTGATCCCAGGACCCTGAGATCATGACCTGAGTGGAAGGCAGACACTTAACGACTGAGCCACCCAGGTGCCCCTAGATATATTTTTCCATTTCAAAGTAATTTATTTTTGGAGTATGAAAATTACATATGTTCCCAAGGTGAGGATTACATAAGAAGACATATTTAGAGAACTCCAAGTTAACTGCCTTCTTTATGCTATACTTTTTCCCATTTAATTAACCACTTTTATAACATTGATTTATCTTTCCTAAGTTTCTTTTTACAAATATATATATCTATATTTATATTTCACTATCACTTATACAAAATATAATTTACTTTTAAAAACTCTCTTCCCTTTTGATTTTTTAAAATTTAATATATCCAGTCATTTCAGGTCAGTAAACTTCCTCATTCCTTTCAGTGTCTGCATAATATTTTCAAGTTAATTTTAAAGAAGACTAGACCAAGAGGTACCTGCATTTCCTTACTTTTTATCCTCCAGTGCCAGTACAATTTTGGGCATCCTGATTTGACTCATGGAATAATTAAAGAAATGCTATAGGGAGTATTTTGCAAATACTTCCTCCTTTTCTGAGGTCATTTTATTAGAACACCTAATACCTCTAGAACACCTAATGTCTTGCTATGGACTGAATGTTGATGTCCCCCTAAGTTCATATATTGAAGTCCTAACCCTTGAGTGATGGCATTGGAAGGTGGGGCCATTGGGAGGTAATTAGTTTCTCTAGAGGTCATGAAGGTAGGGTCCTCATGATGGGGTTAGTATCCTCATAACAGAAGGAAAACAGACCAGAGGTCACTCTCTCCCCACCATATAAGGACATGGCAAGAAGGCAGCCACTGCAAGCCAGGAGAGGGATCTCAACAGAACCAAATTGGCCAGCACCTTATTTTAGACTTCCTAGGCTGCAGAACTGTGAGAAATAAGTATCTGTTGTTAAAACCACCCAGTCTATGATATTTTGTTATAGCATCTCAAGCCAATTAAGATAAACTTCCAACATTATTCATCCATCACCAGACCTAAATAAAATAAATAACTTAAAAACATCTATGGCATCCATTCTGTTACGCTATGTCTTTTGATTGGAGTATTTAGTCAGTTTACACTCAAAGTAATTATTGTTATATATGCATTTATTGGCATTTTGTTATTCATTTTATGGTCATTTTCATTGTTTTTATCCATTCCTTCTTTTCTTGTTCTCGTCTCTCATTGTTAGTTGTCTTTCTTTCAAGACATACTTGGATTCCTTTCTCTGTTTTCTTCGTATCTGTTATTGGTTTTAGATTTGTGGTTACCATTAGGTTTGTATATAACCTCTTCTGCATATAGCAGTCTATATTAAGTTGATGGTCTCTTAAATTTGAATCCATTCTTTACTCGTTTTCTCCCCACAATTTAGGTAAGTGTTGTTATACTTTACATCCTTTTATTTTGTGATTCCGTTGACTGATTTTGACAGATATACTTATTTTTACTGCTTTTGTGCTTCCTACTTTCTTTACTCTTATTTATGATCTTTCCACTCAAAGAGTCCCTTTTAACTCTTTCCACTCTAAAAGTCCCTTTTAATTTCTTGTAGGGCTTGCTTAGTGGTCATAAATTCATTTAACTTTTGTTTGTCTGAGAAACTCTCCCATCGCTTCTCAGCCTTTTGGCTAAGATCAAGTGTGTCTGAGGAACTCTTTATGTCTCCTTCTCTTCTGAATGGTAGCATTGCTGGATAGAGTATTCTTGGCTGAATTTTTTCCTTTTAGCACTTTGAATATAACATGTCACTCTGTCCTGCTGAAAAATCAGCTGATAGCATTATGGAGTTTCCCTTGTATGTAACTGCTATCTTTTCTCTTTTTGCTTTTAAAATTCTGTCTTTATCATTACTTTTTGCCATTTTAATTACCGTTTAATTTCGTGTGGCCCTCCTTGGGTTTATTTTCCTGATAAATCTCTGTATCTCCTGCTTCTGGATTTCTGTTTCTTTCCCCAGATTCAGGAAAATTTCAGCTATTTTTTCTTCAGATAAATTCTCTGCTCCCTTTTCTTTCCCTTCTCCTTCTGGGATGCTTACAGTGTGAATGCTAATGATGCTTAATGGTGTCACTGATTTCTCTGAGTCTATTTTTTTGTATAATATTTTTTCTCTCACTTCACTTGCTCAGCTTGATTGCTGTCCATTACTATGTCCTCAAGGTGACTGATTCATTCTTCTGTTTTTTTCTAGCCTACTATTTATACTATCTAGTGTATTTTTAATTTCATTCATTCTGTCTTCATCTCCGATTGGTTCTTTTATATCTCATTGTTAAACGTCTCACTAATTTCCTCCACTCTTTTCTCATGTCCAGAGAGTATCTTTCTGATCATTACTTTAAATTTTCTATCAAGGATATTAATTATATCTGTTTTCCTTAGGTCTCTTATTATGGCTTTGTCTTGTTTTTTCACTTGGTACACTTTCCTTTGTCTCTTCAGTTTGTCTAACTCTCTGTGTCTGTTTCTTTGTGTTAGAAGAGACAGCTGTATCTCCTGCACTAAAACGTAGTGGCCTTATGAAGAAGAGGTCCTTTACTGCCCTGATATGTAGCATCACCTCTTCACCGGAAACTGGCACTTCAGGAGTGTCTCCTATGTGTGTTGCATGTGCCCTACTGTTGTGGCTGAGCCAATTTTTCCTTTAGTCCAGTCATCTACAATGGTTCTTTGCCTGTTGTGGGCAGTGATTGGTTCCTGTGGTGTTAGTGGGCCAGTCTGGGGACTCCTTAGGCTTGAGTTGGGTCAGACCAGGTGTTTGCCAGAGATGTAGTAGCACCACCCTGCCAGGCATTTTTCCTTCTGTTGTCCCCTGAGAAGCTTTCTTTGGTGTGTGGGGTCTGCAGTCAGACCACTTGTCTGCTTCCAGCCCACTTCTGGGGACTACATCTGACTCATGTGTGTGGTTATCTTTCCTTCTCTCTGAAGCAGAAGTCACTTTGGAGTGGCACTGGCCAATGTAGTGGCTGCCTGCATACTGCCAGGCCTCTGGCACAGCCCTGAATGAGCTCCCAGAGAGTATTGGAGAGGGCAGATCCACTGAAGCACAGCATTGGGGTGCAGTGTGGGTGTGGGAAGTGGTGCTAGCAAGCTTCATGTGCCCTGGGTCCTGTGTGAGAGGGACCCTGCAGTGACAGGACTGCAGTGGGCTGTCCGGAGGAGTAGATTGGTGGGAGCACAGTGCAGGGGGGAAGGGAGGCCGTGCTAGCAAGTTAGATAACATGTCCCCCGGATGGCCATGTGTTTATGGTGGGGGTGGGGAAGGAAATGGTGCCTGTTAGTTTCTTTGTTCCTGGAGCAGTTTCCCAATGATTTCTGTCCCTCTGGGACTTGATTTGAGGTTAGCAAATAACTCTTCCTCCTGTATGAGCACCTTTCAAACTGTTGCTTCTATGCTATATCTCTGTGGGTTGTTAGATGTGCTGTCTCTTTGAAGGTGGGGAATCAGTTTCTTCTGGTTCTCCTGACTCTCCCAGAGCCAAGCTTACCGATTTTTTAAAATTCCAGGATTTAAGTCCCATGGGTTGTAAGAACTCATGAAATTGGGTCCCTCTGTTTTTTAAAGCCAAATGTTATAGGGATTTGTTTTCCCCATGCAGGATCTCCATTTTGAGGGTTGTTTCTCTCCCCTCTTTGTGTCCACAGAGTCCCTCCCTCCCACAGACAGCCCTGTGAATCTACTTCTGCCTCTTGGCCCTTCCTACCTTCTTCAGTGTGGCCTCTTCTCTACATTTAGCTGTGGAGTTGTCCTGCCAGTCTGCAGGTCATTTTCTGGGTAATTTGCACTGCTGTGAGTATCATGTAGTTGTATTTGTGGGACCAGATATATCTAGGGCTCTCCCACTCTGCGTCTTCTCCCTGAACATACATTTTTAAGCTAAGCTATTTGGTTTTGTTATAAGATGAATGAAAAAAATTAGTGTTACTCATCCCGTTTCTCCCTCATTGTCAGAATGTTTCCATACCCTATTTTGAAATGCCTTTGATGAGCAGAAGGCTTTAATGACAGATAATTTGGAGTTGACAGCATTTTACTATTTTTAGTATAATTTTACTGTTATTCATACACTAGTTCTATTACTCCACCTTTAGTACAGGACATCTCCAAACATTTAATTTGCTAAGATGTTTTCTAATATCTAAGATGGACTACAGTGAGAAGGTATAAAGAAGAGGTAGTTTATTGAATGTCTGCTCATGGTTTCCCATTATTCTTCACATGCCAAAATGTCCATCGAAGCTTCCTCCCTCTCTCCATGCCTTTTTTTTTTTTAATTAACTTTTCCCCACAGAATAGAGAGGGGATCTTGTGAATTGTCAGACAATGAGAAAATCATTAGGCCAGGTTTTCAAATGGGAAGGTTTGTGACTTAAAGATAGGCTCTTGTGCTCCACACCTGATTTGCCAGTGCCTGGCCTCCATTCATGCAGGCCAGGTTGACATCCTACCTCTTTGTTCAGGTTCTTCTGTTTGAGACTAGGTAGATACAGTATCTGACTGTCCAGAGTAGATGACCAGGGTAACAACCCCAGAACAATTAATTATATGATGAAGTAAAAGACCGAGGTCTTCCTCCAAAACAAATATCTTGGTCAAGTATTAGGAACTTAGCCTTATATTTGTAATAAATTATGTACTTTGTGTCTCTTTGACATTTTCCTTCTGTCCTTAAAATTCAACAGTGAAAAGTGAGAGTATTTGGGCAATACATTTGAGCACTAATATTTGATGCTGAAAATTCTATGGTGCCATCATCTACTTTTTGTGTCCATGGAACACCTTCTTCCACTTCCATCATTACCATAGATCATCTATGAGCATCTACTGTAGATCCAGACTCAGATTGGGTAATAACAGCTTCTTCTAGACCTAGATGGGCTGAGTTCAAAGTCTCTAATTATAGCTGGCAAATTGTGATTCTGAGCATCCGTTTGCCTCTCTGTGCCTTTGTTACCTTGTCTGTACACTGACAATGATAAAAAATTAACAATAATAGTGATATAACAACATAATATAAAACAGTACATTATTACACTTACATAATGACAATTCTATTAATCTTGATCCTATGCAGTAGGACCTACAGAATGTGAATATATATAAACATATACACACATAATATATATCTCATACATATCATATGTATAAAACAGTGCCTGGCTTATGAATTGAAAATTCTGGCTTAATGTTTTTATTAATTTGTCTTTATAATTTCTGTAATTTATTTCATGGCATTGAAAGTTGCAAGAAGATAGCTGGTGCTATCTCAAAGATATAATTGAAATATATTTTTTTAAGATTTTTATTTATTTATTTGACATACAGGATCACAAGTAGGCAGAGAGGCAGGCAGAGAGAAGGGGGAAGCAGGCTCCCTGCTGAGCAGAGATACCGATGCGGGACTCGATCCCAGAACCCTGGGATCTGACTTGAGCCAAAGGCAGAGGCTTTAAGCCACTGAGCCACCCAGGCGCCCCTATAATTGAAATATTTTTTTAAAAGCCTACATGCATACACATGTAAATGGGAATATTTGATAATAATATAATAATGCAATATAAAAATGTGAGTTAAATCAGGACAATTAAAAATAGTTTGTGAGGCACAGATAAAATAACATATTCTTTGATCTGTGATAGTTTAAATGCAGATGTATTTAAAAGTCAGAAGTTAAGCTCTCAAGGTCTTTTGCAAGGCCATAATCCCATAATACAAAGGAAACATTCCGTTTTGAGATGTTCCAATTTTGAGATTAATGCATGCACTTTCTATTAAGATATACATAGAGAAATAAAGTTAGGTAGACATACATTGTAATTCAGATTTGCCTACTTACAGATGGCAACATTCTGTGCAATAATAATGCCCTCAAAACCATTTGCAAATTTGTCCAGCAACAACTCTGCCTTTAATGATGAAGTTTCCACAGTGGCAGATGGCAGAGTGAGCAGTGAAGGATGCTGCCGACCCACCAGGGTTATGTCTGTCACTAAAGCGATCTGGCTCCAAAAGCCAAAGTCTGTTGAGGTCATACTGGCTATTGCTCCATTGGAATGACTTGATTGATCACATTTGTGGTTATTCCATAAATGATGACCTTCTAGAAGGGGTCCCGGCAGTTTCATCCTGCTGTAGGAAAGTGATATAGAGAAACACACAGTATCTGCAGTCTATCGACATATCCTAGAAACAAAGGGGCAATTTATGGAACTTAAAAAAAAACACATTCACTGATGTTCCCTTCTTTGTCTCAGTGGTTAAGTAGCTTGTAGAAACAGCTGCAGTACTACTTTTAATATCACATTTAAGAAGGGAAAAGGAAACAAGACAAGAAAATATATTTTTAAATGCATTTTTCAAAAAGCAAGGATTTATTGTTTTAATGAGAGCATATAAACTTGAATTGAGATGCAGTTATTCTCTAAGCACCTAAAATTGGCAGATAGTGTGGATAAAAGAAAATAAATTAAAAACTTCAGTGACCAAGTGAACCATTAGTATATTTTGGAGAAAATTATATACTATTTCATGGGAAGTTTAACCCAATATGATACCACTTATGATGAATATTTTATTGAAATCATCAAGTTCCATTTGTAATGTGATATTGTTGGACTCACTTATTATGTAGCAAGTATGTGACTGTACTTTTCACTCAACATCGCTTAAACTGGAAGGAACAGAGTGAATCCCTCAGTCCCTGTTTATGAAACAGTAACACAGAAAATTACAGAAAAATATTAATTCTCTTATTCACTGACTAGAATTAGAAGAGTAGCTCTTCTGTGTAAAGTTGCCATTAATAGCAATAGAAATAATACTCTCATTTATAATTACTTGCTTTATTCAGAGAATTCTAAGTCTTGCACATACATTACCTGTCTTCAATTTTTATGACAACCATAAGACTTACTTATAGACTCCACGAGGAACCAAGCCAGTGCTGTGCTGAACCAGGGAGAGGTTTTTGTGAAATTTCAGGAAATTTGCAAGTTATTGTTAAACATGGTCATTAATAAAAATTAAATTATGTAAGCTTACAATTACATAAATTATGTTAAAAACAAGGTAATAAACACTTAGAACTCATCATGCTCTAAATATTTCATTATATTTTACTATTATCTATGTACTTGAGGCCTTTAACATTTATGGTTCATGTATGTATATGAATGGAATTCTATACGATTGTGTGCTACTATGTATGTCTTCCCAACTCTGTATTCAGTGATGCCGTACTATGCAGGTGGCTTGAAATCAACCACAGTGGGACTGTTTATACCATGGAATTGGCTCTCCCACCCCAAACTCAGGTATTCACAATTACTAGGCTATCACTATTTGAGACATGTTGTTCTGACTTCAAGGCGCATTGTGCAGTAAGCCATGCTGTCTCCTTTTGAATGGTTTGAAGCATGGGATTTCTTTATAGTCTCTGCTGGCTTTGGGGAGGGATTTGGCCATGTGTATAAGCTTTTTCTGGAGAAATAGTCTGTCGTGACTATCTTCTTTTAGATTTTCAGGGACTCCCTAACCTAAAAGAAACTTTTTAAAAAATTGATAAAAAACCATTTATATAGAATAAAATACTGTATCTTCTGCAAGCATTCTTTTTCTCTGAAATAAAGAGATCAAGTAGCCTGTAGTAGATATGATTAAGGATTTTTCCCCTCATACTGTGTTCCTGAAAATGTCCCTTATGTACATATGTTACTTAGTGAAACTTTCTTCACTTATTTTTCCCTTGCTGTTTCCCTTTTAAAAAGTTTCCAGATTTAGCAAAAAGTCTCCCAATAGCATTAAATACAATCAAATACTTAGCAATAAATATAACTAAGGAAGTAAAATATCTATACACCAAAAGCCCTAAGATGAAATTGATGAAATTGAAGAAGACACAAACAAATAGAAAGATGTCTCATATTTATGGATCAGAAGTAATATGTTAAAATGCCCATATTACTCAAAACAATATGCACATTCAATGTAATCCCTGTGAAAATCCCAATGGAATTTTTCACAGAAATAGAAAAAAGTGTTCATAAAATTCATATAGAACCATAAAAGACCCCAATCAGCCAAAGCAGTCTTGAGAAAGAACAAAGGTGGAGGCATTGCACTTTTAGTTTCAAGCTACATTACAAAGTTATAGTAATCAAAACCCTATGGTACTGGCACAAAAACAGACATAGAAGCAAGCTGAACAAGATAGCCCAGAAATAAGCCTTTGCATATACAGTCAACTACTATTGATAAGGGAACCAAGAATTTTCAGTGGGGAAAGGATAGTCTCTTCAACAAGTGGTACTGAGAAAACTGGACATTCACAGCCAAAAGAAGGAAATGGGGCCCTTACTTTATACCACCCACAGTTAGCTCAAAATCTATTACGGACTTAGAGGTAAGACCTAAAACTGTAAAACTGCGAGGAGAAAACCGAGATGAAGACTGTAGTGTCACCTCACAGCTGTTAGATCGGCCATAACCCAAAGAGAAGAGAGAACAAATGCTGGTGAAGATAAGGAGGAGGACACACTGGTGTGTGGTTGGTGGGAATGTAAACTGGGGCAGCCACCAAGGAAAACAGCATAGAGGGTCCTTAAGAAACTAAAAATAGATCAGAATAATAGGAGCATATATCTGAAGGAAATGAAATCATGGTCCGGAAGAGAGAACCACAGCTCATGTTCACGACAGAATTTTTCTCAGAGCTGAGACGTGGAAATAATGTAAGTATCTGTTGACGGATGAATGGAGATGGATGTAAGATTTTACACACACACACACACACACACACAGGACTCTTATTCAGTCATAAAAAAGAAAGAAATCCTGCCATTTGCCACAACATGGATAGACCATGAGGGTACTGTGCTAAGTGAAGGAATTCAGATAACAAATGACAAATGTTTTACGATCTCATTGACATGTGGAATCCAAAAATATTGAACTCATGGAAACAGTAGAATTGTGGTTTCTAAACAGAATGGTGGGGGAAATGAGGTGATGTTGGTCAAAGAGCACAGACTTGCGGTTATAAGATGAGTAATTTCTGGGGACCTAATATGCAGTATGGTGACTATCGTTCACAATACTATGCGTATTTGAAAGTCTATGAGAGTACAACTTTGGTGTTCTCACCGTAAAAACAACAACAGAGGTAATTATGTGAAGTAAAGGATGTGTTAACTAACTTTACTGTGCTTAAGCATTTCATAAAATATGCACATAACTAATAAATGATATCTAACACATATTTATTCTAAACATTATTTTTTAGCTGAAATTCAAATTTAAGTAGGCATCCTGTATTTTATCTGACTCTCTACTTTTAAAGATCTTCTTTCCTCATTCTTCCATCTTCCTTTTCTTCTCATTCAGAAATCTATTGGATTCATGAACCACAACTTGACTTTTACATTAATTATGTGAGTAAGAATTACTTATGTCTGAATTCATTCCCAGTTTCATTGCTTTCAAGTTATTTAACTTCTCCAGGTCTCAGTTTTCTTGTCTGTAACACAGGCCTTCTTAGGATTGCTAAAAGAGTAAATCAGGTAACATATTTAACAATTACTGTAGTGCCTGCCAGTTAGTAAGCCCGCAATATATACCAGTCGTGATGATGATATAATCATGTTTTCATTGTCATAAAGTTGTAGCCCTCTGGATTACAACTGGCCACATCTCACCCAACATTTCTCACACATGCATTTCCTTTCTCACCTTATTTACCTTTTCTGGAATGAATCATCAAATTTATATAACTATTCCCATACATCACCATCAAAAGAACCCCAAACCTCCACTGGATTTTATTTCCTGTTTTTTATGTTTTTCCCAGCTTTATTAAGATATAATTGACATATAACATTATATACGTTTAAGGTGTACAAAGTGATAATTTGATATACTTACATGTTGTAAAATGATACCCAGAATTGTTAGTTAACACCTCCATCACCTTACATAATTACCATCTCTTTCTGTGATGAGAACAGTGAAGATCTACTATCTTAGTGACTTTTGACTCTTCTATTACAGTACTATTGATTAGAGTCGCCATGCTATAACTATAACACGCATGTTGATCCTCCTGGCTCTTACACTGGTGTGGTCTGAACATGCTCATTTATACTGAGGATTAGAGTCAACTCAACCATAACTTTGCTAACATTGGCCAGAGAGCTGGCTAGTAAGGAAGGTAATAATGACAATTTACGGATTCTGAATTCTGCCAAAAGCTAAGTTAGGACTTTTGCATATGTTTTTCATTTAATCCTCATAAAAACTCTGTAAGTGGTAATACTGACATTTTGTAGTATAACGAAAAACGTGACCTTAGAGGTAAAGGAAGCGAAAAATGGGAATAACTTTGGACTTGAATATTGGTAGACAATTCTCCACACTTAAGTAATTATAACTTAGAGTGGTATAGGTGTTCTTGAGGTTTTTATTTTTCTCCAAGGATGTTCATACACAATCTCGTTTATCCTTGCAACCATCCTGTTAACTTAGAAAGAGTAATTATTGTAAAAGTAACTATTTTCTCCCTTATATAAGTAATGAAATTGAGAACACGGAGGTTAAGTGTATTGTCCAGAATTATGCAGTAATTAGAGTTATCACTAGAACTGAACCCCATAATTCAATACCCTCAGTTTTTCCTAATGCACCAGGAAGAGCAAGTAGCTTTCACCACACATGAAAATGCTGATCAGTTGGTATTGGCTACCCAAGTACCATGTCACTAAGACCACTGAGATTTTTTTCTAGGTTCAAAAGCAAAGAATGCCATAATAAATTAGTAATATCTGCCATGGACATGAGAGGTGGGGATAATAATGATGACCTGAGAGTAGGGTATTGAACAGGCTAGTTGAGGAAAGTGTGAGATGCCCAAATAAATAATAAATTACCAAACTTCAAAGTGAGCAATCCCCACAATATCTAAGGATTCTTTATTGAGAACCCAAGAGTGTTAATTCTGTGTCATTTAATTGCCCAAAAGAACAAAAGAATGGATTAGTTTAGTCCAGACAGCATTGGCCTGTTCTCTGCTACCATATGCCTCTGGTAGTATTTAATGGAACCCAATGTAAAACTGGGAAAATGCAAAAGTCCTAGAGTCCTGGCCATTCTGAACTTCATCCCTGGAAACTTCAAGTGACCAGAGCACAGGTTAAACATCACAGATCTAAGACATTTTTATCTAACACTACCTGGATGATGAGTTATTTTACCTTTGGAAAAGTCAATGAATCCAGCCAGGTATTAATTAACTTCTCTATAGCCATGGAAATAATACACTATTGTGGGAAAACCACAGGACAGGAAATCAAGGTGCCACATTCTGGTTGTAACCTAATGTGTGAATGCAGCTAACTTCCTTCATGACTTCAGTGCTTCTCTCCTTTATCCATGAATTGAAAGACTGGGATAGTTATTTCATTGATTTCTTTATCAAAGACTTACAATGTCGAAGCATAACAAGCCAGTATAGATCAAGGACCCTCCCCTTTTTTTTTTTTTAAAGATTTTATTTATTTATTTGACAGACAGAGACCACAAGTAGGCAAGAGAAGCAGGCAGGGAGAGAGAGGAGGAAGCAGGCTCTCTGTGGAGCAGAGAGCCCGATGTAGGGGCTCGATCCCAGGACCCTGGGATCATGACCTGAGCCGAAAGCAGAGGCTTTAACCCACTGAGCCACCCAGGTGCCCCCAAGGACCTCTTTTTAAACTCTAATATTCTAGGAGGGCCTGGGCACCTCAGTCTGTTAAGCATCTGGCTTCAGCTCAGGTCATGATTCCAGGGTCCTGGAATTGAGCCCCACATCAGGGGGTCTGCTTGTCCCTCTCTCTTAACCCCTGCCCACCACCCACTCCACTTGTGCTCTCTCTCTGTGTCAATAAATGAAACTTACAAAAAATTTTAAAAATTAAAAAATCCTTTAATATTCTAGGAATCAGAGCCTGTGTATGAACATTGTTAGAGTCACAAATATTATTTTGCCCCTAATATTCCCTCAGTTTTCTATTTGATGTGCTTTATACACTTTTCTTCATAAAAAATAACATTTTCTGATGGTGTCCAGTTTGACTTCTAGGAATAATTTTTCATTGACTAACTTTGTATGATTAATATATTTGTTAAAAGCTTTTTAAACCTCTGTTGGACAAGTCGATCTGCTACTTGTAGGCACATAAAGAATATACTAATACACGCACAAACATGGTCATATATATATATATATGTGTGTGTGTATATATATATATATATATAAAGAGCTCCTTGAAGTCAAAGGTTATATTTATAATTCCATATATGATAGCATCTAACAAACACGGTCACATATTAAGTAATTGGTAAATGTGTTTTAATTGAATGGGGTGAAATATGTAGTATATGTAAACATATGTATATATGTATATACACAGTCTATGTATATTCAATCCTCAAACATCTTTGTGCCTTCAGACACAGTACTCTCAGAGACACACATAAAATAGGTAGTATAGCACAGTGATTAAAAGGATATGATTTAATTAAGGAAAGACCAAGACTCAGATACCTGCTTTATATCTGTGTGGCCTTGGATAGTTTTCTCAATTTTAAAATGAGGAAAGTAAGATAATACCCACACCATGCTGTTTTTGTGATCTTTACAGGAGATAAAATATGTGTTTTACCTAGATAGTACTTTGCACAAAATAAATATCCAGTAAATATTAGCTCTATTATAATTAATAATCAAAACCACTAATCTTAATGTTGTCATTATTCAAAAAAGAGGATTTTTGGAAGTCCTCCAAATAATTCTTTAAAGTTAAGTAAAAAAAAAATATGTTCAAAGACATTTTGTGTGTAATTTGCACATCATGCCGAATTTTTAATATATTGTCTCATTAAATTCTCACAATCATCTTGTGAGGTAGCTGTTGTTTTCATTTTACAGAGAAATTATGAAACTTAGTCATACAGCTGATAACTCACTGTTGCAATATTCAAACACAAGAGTCTGCACTAAACTATGATATGTCAAGTTCTGCACTAAATATAAAATCTGATGTTTATTCCATGACCCAAGAATTTAGTATTTCTGATGAGTGTACATCTTGAATTATTTAAAAAGTAGAGGCAATAATCTCAAATATTTTCCCATGAATGTGTGTGAAAGTGAAATAAAAAAGAAGTAAGGGGAAGCAACCCTGGGAAGATTTACCACGATCACACAATCAGCAGACTACTAATACAGATTCTTCCAATATTTTAATTATAAACATGGTCCCTCTTTCCATATGCCTACCTACAAATCAAGTCTTTAGAAATGACTTAATTCCTTCAAGTTGAATAACACAAGTTGCATCTAACATGTATGAGATTTTAAAAATTGAGAACGCATAGCTGTACCTCTACCCTGAAGTTCATTCAGGAGAGTCACAATAGCTTCTCCAAGTATGTGATGTTGATTTTATTCATTCATGTAACAAATGCTTATTGAGCATCCACTGTATGCCTGTTATAGTTACAAGTGGTGGGTTATACTAATGAGCAAAATAAGCAAAACTCCTGCTCTCGTGGAACTTAAATTCTAGTGGGAGAAACACTAAATCAATCAATCAATAAAGGTATAACATTCAACATGGAAAACATACAAGAGGAAAAATAAAGCTGGGTAAAGAGCTAGAGTTTTGGAAGAGCAGTAGTTAATAATTTACAATGCGTGGGCAGGGAAATCTCTCTGATGGGGAGATCTTTGAACAGAATCTTGAAAGTCAAGCAGTGAGGCATACTGAAATCGGGGTGGGGGGGGAAGAGCATGGAAGGTGGAGGGAAAGGCAAGAGCAAAGACTGTGTGTGACAGCAGCAGCTTGGTGTGTCCAAACCACAGTGAGAAGGCCAAAGTGATTAGAATAGAGTAAACGATGAGAGAATTTAAAAGTGTTCCTTTTTAAGACACCGGCTTTAAAATATATAATTATCTGTTAGTACCCTTATGAAAGAATGAATCCAAAAGGTGAAGACATTTCAGAAGATCTTTGCCCCCACCAGGCCTTGTCTCCATCACCACCGTGTCATGACAGAGCCTGAGGTAGTGATGAAAGGCTGGCTAGCCGAAGTCATTATCTGGCGCTTACCTGGCAAGCAATTATGGCTGTATTTTGGTTACAATGCTGTAATTTAAATATTTTTACAATTTTAGGCAATAATCCTGAGTGATTATACATTTTGTGAATGAGACCTTATGCTTCAATTGTATGTGGCAGAAAAAATGATAGTGTCATTGGGAAGTTTTAAGACAGTACTTAGGCTGACACTTGAGGTAGTTTATAGTGGACTCATTGGTCTTAGAGATGTATTCCCCCTCTCCATTGCATATTTCGGTCAATGGCCAACTCACCCTACAACTTCTAAAACACTGAGTAAAATATTATCTCAGTTGACCATCTGTGACTGAGGAGTCAACTTCTTAGTTCATGAGAGAGGTTTTTGTTTTTATCAACTAAGATAGTTCCACAAATCACAAACTCACCAATGTGATAATATTTCTTGCCTTCTTCTCCTCAGCACTTGATAATTTCAGCAACAGAGTCCTTTGAAAAACATTATGCATTAGGCCTTTTCTTACTGAGGAAAGTGAAGATTCTGGAAAGAATGAAATTTTACAATATTCTCTGTCAAATATTGATTTTTCTTTCATGATTTTCTTATTATTAGAATCTATGTCATATGTTGTATTAATAACTCATTGTTTTAATTGCCAAATTAGTATACATTTAAAAATGATGAATGTGCTCAAGGAACAGAGAAAAACACTTAGCAGTCATGGGGTCAATTTATCATAATACAAGCATCTTTTTGACCATGAGGTGACTCCTTGTCTGCTCAATTCTGACCACCTGCCTTATGAAAGAATGAAAGGCACCAGCAGAAAACAGATCAGATGGCAGAATTTGGGAAAAAGCCAGTTTGCAGAATGTGAGATTCTACTGAATATATTATCAAAAGGTCCCATATTGAACTTTTTTTGAGCACAGAAATGAGATAGCTGTGGTACCTAACTGCTGCAACTTGGTTCAAGTTCAACCACTGGTTATTATTTCAGTGAAATTGTGTAAACCTTGTGTGTGTGTGTGTGTGTGTGTGTGTGTGTGGTGGACATTCTCACTTTGAGTTTATTCAGAAAATCCAAAGAAATTCAGATATCAGAAATTCAGAATTTGCTAAGAGTTTCCCACAAGTGTTAGGTTAAAGTCACAAAGTACTTGAAGTCCATTATGTCAGTCAACCCCGACCCCACCCTTCAGGTTCCTCAGTGATGATTTTTATGTGGCTTCATAAAATAAAAACCTTGCTTATAGTCACATTCTACAGAATCAAATTTTATGAGCTGTAGGAAACTAAGCTGGACATAAGAGTTTTATAAAAAGTTTTTCTTAGATGAAACTATTAGATTATTTCTAGGAGAGGTAAAGAACTTAGTTTCCCATTTGTTTAAATGGGGTTGAAGGGAAGGGGAATTTTTTTGACATTCATTAGGAATCTAAATGTACCAAGGAGAGTTGTAAAGTACATTTTATTGAAGCTCATTTAGATTGGAAGCAGAGGAACATCTGTAACTACTCTGAAGGGGACTCTGGAAGAACTTTTTATGAGTAAACTGGGATTGTTGCTTTTAATTATTCGAGTGTATAGATTATTCAGTAACGTGTGTAAAGAGCTTACTTAGCTACCAACCCCAGGCTACTTCACCGAATGCAAGAGGATCCTTTCTCAGTTCTCTCTGCTTGTGCTCTGTGATTTAAAGTACAATCTTGAAAAACTGAAGCAAGTGAAAGTGTGATTGTTAGCAGCAGTGAATTGTTGTGGAATTCCTCTGTGGATTTACTTTTCTGAGTATCATTTTACAGGACCCAGTAACAGCTTAATTGTTTGGGTTTCTATTGGATTCCAAAGGCGTAAGGACTTTTTTCTTCCTCACGGGTGACCTCATTTTGGATTCCTCTGCAAGGATTTCCCAGGTTAAAGAATGGCAAGCCCATCTTGTGTCTGCAAAATTTAATTCCTAAGGCATTTACACCAAGGTCCCATTAGATATTTTGTTTTTGAAGAAGCCAACATCATGATTTCACCATTTAAGCATAAAATGATGTCTTTGGCCCCTAAGCTGATGCGTTGCTCGGGGTGAGTGATCACTGCACATTTGTTAACACATCCCTCCACATTTGATAAGGAAAGGTGGCGAGGCCCCAGTTTACTGTTACATTCTCCTTATTTGATGGTACATTTAATGAATGAAAGGTCATGGTATCTTAGCCTTTTTTGTAGTGAAACATGTCAAGGCATCATAAATAATGACACACATCTTTTAACTGTATTTCAAATGCAGTTTATTTTGTTTTACAGGATGCATCTTAATGAGAGAGGATGACTCTAGAATTCTTGCTAAATAGAACAGTGTCAGCATTGGCAAATAGTGTTATTAGAACAAAAGGGTTCTCTGTCTGAGATACAAGAATTTTTTTCATGACACAAGTATAAACAATGAACAGGAAGCTAACGTGGTGCACGTCGCAAGTCCAAAAAGACATCGCTAAAATGGCATCAGTAATTCGTCCCAACAAAGCCACTGTCTCTCTGTAGTCTTTTCTAAACCCCAGTTAACTTGAGATTAACTTGACTTTCATGGAAATTCGCTACACTATGTCTTTCTCTCCACTCCGTCTAGGGCTACAATTAGGAAAGATGAATTTTCAGAAGAACGAGCTTCAGATCGGTCACTCTGGCATGGCAGATTTTATTACGGATGCCTACATGCTCCTCAGAAAGAGACTTCTCGACTCCCTGGGAAGAGAGCATATGACTGAATTTCAGCAGTTCAGTTTTTACATTAAAATATGGCCAGTGAGGGGTTCCAATCTGTCAGGGAAAAGTGGCCATGCGGCCAGAGTTATCATTTTACTTTGGGGGTCTTTTGTTTGCCAAGTGGTCAGCCAGCTGTCCAGGCTTTTAAAATGAGGAAACTGAAAAATCTGGGAGGTAAATTGCACTGGAACATTTAATATTCATTAAACCTGAAGGATTCTTAATGAAATTAAAGATAGAGAATTGCTGTTTTGAAATTTGGAGTTTTAATATTCCCTTAAATTCCATGTAAACAGTTAGACAGGAAATCAAATCTCACACAGCTGTGAGCATTGTTTCCCGGTGCAAAGAACATAAGCATTAAGGCTGATGGGCCTGATGCAGAGTATGCAGCTGCCTTTCTGCAGTTGTATAAACTTTCTGAGCCTCAGTTCTATTGTCTGTTAAATGGGAAGAGGAATCATAATGTTTACATTAATAGTAATTATAATTATGTGTGGTGATGGACGCTAACTAAGCTTACTGTGGTGATCATCACAACATATTCATTTTTCAAATCATTATGTTGTATACCTAACACTAACAGGATGTTACCTACCAATAATATTTGATTTTTAAAAAAGACTATGAAAGGAACAAAAAAATGTGTTTTGTGATACAATAATATGTTTAAAGTTCTTGGCAGTTAGAAGACAATAAATTACAATAAACTATTTAAATGCACCTTAAAGGAATAGCAGAGTCTGTGCTTTGAAAATAGATTGCTAATGTCTCGTTAGCATATACCAAAAAGGATCACAATCTCAGAATATGTGTAAAGTGTCAATGCAGAACATTGATAGGGAAAATTATAAAAAATGTACCTTTTCATCCGAGTAAAGAGTTTAGAAGTGAAGCCTTAGGAGTAATGACTCCAAACCAAAGAGACTGTCTAGATAATAAGGCTAGATTTATCTTCCCTACTTTCTTGGGGGAGCGATGGGGGAAGGCTGCAGGGGAAAGTGCCAGCCAGTCACGTTTGCATGAGATAAATAATCAGTTGTGAGCTCAGTGTGTGATTCTCGTTAAAATCCAGACATTGGAACGGCTCCCGAGAAACGCATTGCCGCCACCACCACCACCAATCTCTTTTGCATCTCATTGGCATTTGAGGACGTTAATTGACTCATTATTGCAATTCATATTCAGGAAAGGAAGTTGATTAAGGAAGGCAGATGCAGAATCTCCAGACACACTCATAGCTGCGTTGTTTGTGCCGGCAGTTTACTTGAGTTATTAGAATATTTAGGTGGCCATAGCCAGAGGGACAGGGGACGTGTCCCACTAAGTGTCACCCTCACAAAATAGATTTTTACTAAAAACAATATAATTTTGTAATAATCTTATTCAACCGTAAGGTCTAAAGAGTGATTATTTTCTTAGCTTTTTTAATACTAATTACAGCTACTCCATTGTTTTAATGGCTATTCTGGAAAATTGGCTCCTGATACTTGTATCAAGGAATATTTTTTAAAAGTCCATAAAAAGTATCTCCAGGTTGTATTGAGTTAAAGAACGTTTAAAAATTACCATTGGTAGTAAAATTTTATAAATAGTTTTTAAAGGTTTCCTTTATTGCAACTCTTAATTTTGACTAAGTTGGGATTAATTCATAGATCCAACGTATTTTATTTATTATCTGAGTGGTTGTTTCCTTTTTTACTTTGATCATCTTTAAATAAGTGGGCTAGTTTCCATTTGTTTGTCTAATATTATATACTGATAAGATAGTTTTATGTATATAAACATGGATGCCTGTGAGATGAGAACTTTCTGTTTTTACATTTGGAGCAACCAGTATTTTTTTTTTTTTTAAGATTTTATGTATTTATTTGACAGAGAGAAATCACAAGTGGGCAGAAAGGCAGGCAGAGAGAGAGGAGGAAGCAGGCTCCCTGCCGAGCAGAGAGCCCGATGTGGAGCTCGATCCCGGGACCCTGGGATCATGACCCGAGCTGAAGGCAGAGGCTTTAACCCACTGAGCCACCCAGGCGCCCCTGGAGTGACCAGTGTTTTGAGCTTAGTATTGAGAAGCATTTTTAATAATTGATTTGCAGTAATATGGTGTAAGTAAAGTACTATATACTATGTAATTCTGAGATCGGTTTAACATAAACAGTATAAGTCACTTGCTACTTTTCTTTTTCTTTTTAGAGAGGGAGAGAGAGAGAGAAGGGGGAAGGGTTGGAGGGAGAGGGAGAGAGAAAAAATCTCAAGTAGGCTCCACACCCAGCATAGAGCCCAATGCGGGGCTCAATCTCATGACCCTGAAATCATGACCTGAGCAGAAATCAAGAGTCAGACTGAGTTAATGACTGAACCACCCAGATGCCCCACTTGCTACTCTTTATATAGAATTTCTTTAATAATAAAGAATTTTGGGAAAATTATTTTTTCTTTTTCATCTTAAATGTGAAAGTTTTATTCAGGCCTTACTATGAATAGGTTTAGTACCTAAAAGAAACAAATTTATCTTTTAAGAAGTTCCTCCCAATTAATTCTAGGAAAATCTGGTTTGATGTTAAGCAGTCATCTTTGCCGTTTAGCAATATCTTTTCTTTCCAGACTAGTTATTGCTCAGATCTAACTAATTTTATCTTCTTCACTTGATCTGTATCAATTATCCTGAAATCATAAGAACATGTGTACAGTTAATATATTTTTATACATATATAAATGTACATGAAAAAGAAATGATAGCAAAATGTAATAGAGCCCTTTTGCCTTGACCCAATAGTTTATGTTATTCACAAATTAATTTTCTGACCCCCACAGAAAATAAATCAGGGCTTACTTTTCCCCATATATTAGTAATTTTAAATGTCGGTAGCATTACCAATAATTTTTTCCTATAAAACTTCAACTAAAATTTAATGAGCAATAGTTATGTATGTGCCAGGTATTTAGAGATGGAAGGGTGGTCACAAATTAATAATATATAATGTCCTTTATGTAAGAACTTCCAGTGGAGGTAGCATATACATAATTCCATATAATAGTACAAAGCATGATATAGATGGTTCCACTAGAGAATAAGCAAAGATAAATAAGAACTCTAAGAAAGGAACAATCTACTGACAATCATTTTTAGAATTTAAAAGGAAGATCAATGAAAGATTTGTGCCTCAGTCTAAGATGTATATGATTTTGATACAAGGAAGAAGAGAGTCATTCCATGTGGATAAAACACTGGACAAAAGCATAGAGGTAGGCATGTTCTGAGAAAAATAAGTTGTTCTGTATTGTTGAAATGTAGAGTGACTGAAAGTAAACCAAGAGATGAGGTCAAAAGGTAGGCAGGGTTCAGACTGGTGAGGGCTTTGAAAGACACATTGAAGAGTTTGTTCTTGACTCTACAGATGACTTAGAGCTTTGAGGGTTCTAGGAGGGCTAAGATGGATGTAGAGCAGTATGTGGTGATGCAAGAGCAGATTATGTTTCAGAGAGCTATTCCTGGTGCAAACGGGGTTCATATACTACACCAGGGAAAGCTTGGAAATGGGATTTTGGGCAAAGCAATTAAAAGCTAAAATCCAAAGAGGTAATAGCCCCAAAGAGGAGGCTGAAAGTGGAGGCTATGTGTTTGTAGGAATGGAGATGTAGAACTTTATGTACTAGGGAACTGAGCATTAAGTGCCAGAGGATCATCATTGGGAAAAAGAGAGGACAAAAATGATAATAACAGGGGCACCTGGGTGGTTCAGCTGATTAAGCATCTGCCTTTGGCTTAAGTCATGATCTCAGGGTCCTGGAATTGAGCCTCGAGTCAGGATCCCTGCTCAGCGGGGGTCTGCTCCCCCTTCCTCTACCCTTCCCCTCCACTCATGCTCTGTCTCTCGCTTTCTCTCTCTCTCTTTCAAATAAGTAAAACCTTTAAAAACTGATGATAATTGCAAGATTCTTAGCTGGATTATTGGCTTTATGACTGCTGTGCTAAGAAGAAGATGAGAGAGAGAAGAGAAATGTCTCTATGAGGAAATATCTAGCAGGCCATTGTAAATGTGGGTCAAAAGGTTAGGGTCAGGACTGGACATTTAGATTAAATTCAGAAGTGAAGCTATGAGACCATATAAAGGCATTTGTGAAGATGGTCATGTCATGATCCAAGCTGGAGAATGAAACTTTGCAAATGCCCATAGGAATGTAATGTCCTTGATGGAAGGAAAGGAGTCAGCGAGAATTTTCTTGCTCCCATAAAACTTTAGTTTATAAAGACCCAGAAAAATGGCAGGCTTAAAGCCCAGGTGACATGAGAAAAGAGATTAGAGGCACACAATTACCATCAAGGTAAAGTCACAAAGTCTCATGTTTTTAAATCTAATCATCTGCTAATTTTCCCACTTACTCAACATTTAATGAGTAACTCTATGACCAAGACATTGTTCTGGGTCTCAAAATATTATGTGATGGCTCTAAAATACCAGACCATTCTTGAAAATCTTGTGCAATCCCTGGCTGCTTTCCCCTCTTTCCTTACATTTCATAATAAGGACTAATTTCTATTCAAGTTCTTCCTTTATCATGTAATAAAAAATTATCATTAAAATATGACGATAATAAGATACTCCTTGATATTTCAATAATGGTTTTATAAACATTTGTTCACATTTATCCTCCCAGTGACCTTGTGAGATAGACAAAATAAGCATTGTGTTCCCTATTTTATGAGGAGCAAAATGCCCAAACACAGTCTTATATACAGTGATTATTCAATAAATATTTATTTGAAGGATTTCTACAAACAGGTTGTTGCTGAAACTTTCTCAATGAGCTAGATTATAATTTTTAAATTTTAGTGTCATCCTTTACCAAAAAAAGATTCTTTTAAACATAGAAAGTGAAAATCAAGTAAGTTGGTTTCTGCCTTACGTCAAACCCAAACATTCTCTTCTCACCGCCATTAAATATCCCTAGCCATACTGGCCATAACCCCAATTTAGATATTATACCCAAGTGACATCCCTTCTAGGTCTCAGAATCTTATCCTTATGACATAAAAACAAGCTTCTTGGTTTTCCCATTGCCTTCAACTTTTATTTTTTCCTCTTCCTAGGGAAAATATATATACCACAGGTTTTGAAGACTAGTTACTGCCAACAAATTTTGCTGTGTTCTCTTCCAGATCTGTCAAGGCAAAAATCTCACAGCAATACTTTCTGAAAGACACTATTTGTTGGAATTGTCCAAGAACCTCATATTAAGATAAATACTTGATGTCAATCTTTTGTTAAAGAGTTTGCATTATATGTTCTAAAACAAGTCTTAAGAATAATATCCAATTAGTTGGATAGTTCCAACTAATTGGTAGAGGTTTCCTGAAACACTAGGTTGAAAAGAGTTCAGTGAAAAAAAAAATGCCACAAGTAATTGTCAATGTTTGTGGTGGACACAGGGGAGGGAGGGGAACCCATGTGCCTTGTTCTAATGGCAACTTGAATCATAATCTAGATTATGAGATTTCCAGAGTGAGCGGTGTGATGTTCAGTTCTCTTTAAAACAAGGGCACGCCCGGGGGGAAGTGCCCTCTAACGTGAGGAAGATAACCTTTTGCTGATAAATCTGGCATGCAACGCTGAAGATGGCAGTTGATGCTTTAATCAAACATGGAAGTAGACAACTGTTTTCGTCAATTCCTAATTGCATGTTTGCAAATACTTTTAACCTAAGTCTCAGTGTTTTCTGCGTTAACCAGCTGACATTTATTGCAAAGCAGAAATGATGGGAAATTTAATTCAAATGAAAACTAAGCAATTATTTTGAATTTGTAAATGAATTTCTCTCTAGGGGGCCTATGGAGCCAACAGGAATGGGTGTTAGAGATATAAATCCCCATGCATCAACATAAACAGAGATAACTAAACATGACTGATTATAACAATAGAGTGAACTCTCCAGAGGGCTTCATGCACACAGACACATCCAAATGCCATTTTATTAAGTTTTTCTAGCACTGAACATCTCTACAGCCAGTTTTATCTTAAAATGGATTGTTGTCCCAGACACTAGATCATTTCCTCCAGAGCCAGGGTTGCCTCCAATTTAGGTGACTTACTTAAGGTCACTGAACATGAGGGGCAAAGTAGAGGATATTTCAAAGGCTTTTGACTTCTAGGCCACTGCTTACCCACTGGATCCCACAGAGGAAAATGTACAAAACCAACAGGTCTACTTATCTACATATTTTCTTTGGCTGAAATTGTGCATTTATAAAGTGATACCTGCACTCATGTCATGGTCTCTTCATTCAAAGTAGTTGAAAAGAATTTTATTCAACCCCAGGAAATTTATATTTTTTAATTACCTAGGATTACATAATGTCACATAGAAGGACCTGTAGATTCCATAGGGCAAAATGCAGCAAGAAAATAGATTGAAAGTGAGAATGACAGTAAATATACCAGGTATTCTGTATATCTAGATGAAAGTGAGTCATAGAATACTGCCTATATTGCACAAAAAATATTTCTACCAGGTATCTTTTATCAGAAATTATATACCACTATTCTATCTATATTTCAGATCTGTTTGCTTTCCAGAATACTTGTCCCGACTCCCTCTCCCTCCTGCACCAGAAATAGCACATCTACAGCTAGTCTACCTGAAACGATCAGAGTCCAACCAGGACAACAGAAACCACTGTAGAAGTCTTGAATAAAAAAATTCAGAGTCACAAGGGTTATGACTAGCTGAAGGTCAAATAGGAGATGGTAAGACAAACTAGAGATCATTAACAATAGATAGTGCCATTGATAGAGCTGGAAGAACAGAAGGAGGTGGTATTTCCAGAATCTGGAAGCCAGGACCATTCCCCAGAGCTAGAAGCACATGAAGGTTTCCCACTGGGAGCTGGAAGCACAGAGTAGTAGGAACTGGCACCATGGAGGAGAGCAGGCACATCTGGAAAGGGTTGTAGGGAAAACATTGACCTCCCTTTCTCACCCTTCAGTCTTCCATCAGGTTTGCAAGAGAACAAGCAAGTTTAAAGATAATTTTCCCGAAATATAGAACAAAGAAAGGGAGAAGATGCATCTGAAAACAAATGAGCAGTTGGTCAACTAATTGCCTCACTTAAGGATTCTCCTTAACACAAAAGTCTGCATTTAAAAAAAAAATCTGTTTAACTTACTTTGCATAAAAAGAAATCAGTCTGAATTTTAATTTTGATTTCTTTCAATCTAGAGTGCATTAATAGAAGTCTATTTCTTTACAAGTAGAAGTTAGACGAGAGCACTTTGGGGGAGTGGGTATCCAGACATTGGAAGGGGTAACATAAGTTGAGTAGAAGAAATTTTTTTGCTGTTAATAAACAGTTCCTTTTTTGGGATCCTGGCCTTTTGGCAAGCATGTGACTATTTTCATTATTAACAGACCCTCTTTTCTTCAGTTTTGAATAGAGACTCCTTTGAGACTATGATGGCATCTTTCTGTATGCACGTGCAGAATAATCTTGAACATTATTTCAGGAGAACCCCACCCTGGCCCAAAGCCCCATGATGTATCTATAGGGGGAAAAAAACATGTCCTATTCACACCAGACTTTCTTTTGTTCTTTGTTAAACTCTCCAATCAAGAGTTAAGGTGATTTCACTTCAAACACATGGTCCTGGAACACAGAGAACCTGTATGCCAACTGGGTTCATATGTATTTTTCTTCAGGGAATGTTTAACCAACGCTCCCCTCCCCCCAACCACACACACAAGTATTTAGAGACAAGTTTCAAGTTTCCAGATATTCTCCAAGGTATGTAAAATGTTTTTGTGTGATAGACAAGATAACCTTAAGTTGATACAAATAGTAGGAATATACTGAGGGTAGGGGAAAAGTCTTACATGAATCAGCCCTTATATATGGCTCTTGTGAAGTTGCCACACTGGTTCTTAAAGAGTAGAAATTATACCTGTCTTGGCTTCTATAATGAAATATATAGTGGTCTTCATATACTAGAAGTGAGGCTTCTAGATGCGGCTACTTTTCCTACAAAGAAACCTTCTTTTTCTGAGTTATGCTTATATATATATACCAAATTTTATGAATAAAAACAATGTGGTCTTTACCATTAAAGATTCACCATGAGGTCATGGAATGTCAGTTCTGGAAGAGACTTTAGAATTTATCTGTTCCAACTATTTATTTTATACAGGGGGAAGGTGAGACCTCATAACAGAATATGACTTGCCTACCACTGGTCAATTCCATCTATCACATTCCTAGTTCCTCGTATCTGTACCTTGATGGTGCTGGGCCATCAATTTACCTGTCTATTAGGGTAAATTTATACTTGATAAGGATTTTTAATTTTCTACCAAATTTTTGATTAAAGACAGCAATTGAGCAAGTCCATAAACAATGAAAATGCATATCCATCAGTGTGTTGGCAACTTTCTGTCTGTACAAGCAAAGACTTCTGACTTTGTTTCAGACTCTTGGTTTCCAGATACTTCATGAGGACCAAATGTCGACCAAGGAAATACAGTTGGCAGCAGCTAGCTCGTTTGGACCCCATTTTCTTTATCTGTGAAATTAGGACAATCAGAAAACCTACTACATGGGGTCATTGTGAGAAAACCAATGAGCAGAAATGCATGGAAAGAGCTTAGACCTACAAATGACACGCAGTGACTTCTCTTAGTAAACACTAGCTACTGTAGAATCAGGTGCTTTGGAGTCAATATACTGGATGCTTACACCTCCCAGAAAAAAACTGAAAGACATTGCCCTAATCATAAGCAAATGGAGATGCTAAACTTCACATCTGCTAAAATTTAAAGTTGATTATTAATGGGCAGGAAGAAATTTCCATTTGGGAAATGGTTAAACTGACTTATGAGACAAAAGCCAGGTGCTACAAGATTCATTGTTTATCAATGAAGAATTCATAATAAGTTTAAAATGAGTTGCTTGGAGAACAATCTTGAAATAGGAATACATAAAATACCAAACATTTGACTTCTTTAAGGCTTATCGCCAAAAGCCCAAAGGCTGTCTAGACCAGAAACATAAAAGCATCCCTTTATGGAAGAGTTTGGAGTAACTGAGGTGGTTGGTGGTGCTAGGATAGGAAGGAAAATCCCATTTTGCCTCATTAGAGGCAGAGATCTTGTTCAGATCTATTTTTTCCCCTTGTATGATAGTTTTTCATGTTATCTTTAGCCTGCCAGAATGTGGTCACAAAGATGCCTATAGCTTCTTCTAGTTTGCCTCTCCTGCAGGGTTCTCAAAGCTTTAAATCACAAAGAGGAAAACTGTTGAAACTGTTCTCTCAATTTTGAGATTTTTTTAATATTACTTTTGCTTTAGCAAAATGCATTTATTCAAGCACAGTCTCGTCTGCGCTCTAGAAAATGTGATACCATTTTGCACTGAATGTTTAAATGCAAAAAAAAAATTTGGCCGATTAACAAATATAACTTCTTGTGATTCTGTTCCAATAATCTTGGAGAATTGTTATACTGTAAACCCAGAAAATTAACATTGCCAGATAAACAGTCTGATTATATCTGGCATGATCAAGGTTTCACAGTGAGAAAATGTACAGTTTCCTAAGGCCTCTGACAGAAAGCTACTCTCAGACCTTTTCAAAGGTTTTTAGAAGTTATTACTTGAGATTAACCATGGCATGAACAGAAAGGTTTGGAGTCTTGTTTATAGTTAGCCTGTGGCTCTGAGTTAGCAAGTTCTCTCTTGGATGATCAGCATTTGAGTTCTGGGTGCTAATGAGTGAAGGTTAGCCAGAGGGAATGTGGATGAGGGGAGCAAAAGACCAAATCATTCTCCAGGGAGGGGTGAAGTAAGCATCAAAATAAAATCCAATAATCTTTAGAAGTCAAATTATGTTTTAATCAATGCCTCCAGAATAGCTAAAGAGGCGCCACTGACGTTCCCAGCTGTAAGAGTAGAAGAGTCTGGTTTCACATTTGCATGATTTTGAAGGTCAAACGCCTGCTATCCAAGTCTTACTGATCCATATGGACTAGAAATGCCACAATATGCAATCATCATGAAGGCAGATTGTCTCCTGTAAATCTGTCCTTTCTGTAACACATTCAAAATGTACCGTATTGGCTGGATTATAAATCCTTTCAGGAAATGCATGCACATTTGTAGAAGCAGCTTCACACTGATGCATGATGGCATTGGTGTTCAGAGAACCCTTAAAATAATTTATCATATGTATAAATCTGGCTCTCCATGTGTCTGGATTTCCTGTGACCAGGTATATACCTGTAACTCAAAATCCTGTTCCAGAAATGAGCAAAACCATTTCTGGGCTGTTCCTATGTTTTCTGTAGATATAAAACCTGTAGATTTTGCACTTCTGGATCCCAACTTTATTTGCTAAGTAGAAATTTACTTAAATGAACCCTTAAAAGTTTGAGAATTCATTTATCAAAGGATTCTTCTCTCTCTATTTTATTTCCATTAAATAATTAATGTCTCTAGTATGTTTAAAATATTACTAATTTTATAATTATTTAAATATATCTAGTATCTTCAGGAACAGAACCATTATATAAAAGAAGGACCAATGAATTGGACAGTGATTCCAAAGGAATTCATTGTATTGTAGAAAATGAATAAATTCTACATACCTTGTTCTATAGATCTTCTAGTATGTACTAAACATGTTGAACTCAACAACTTACACTGTTCTCTAAGCAACTTACCTCACTTTATTTACAAAAAGTAAAATATCATTCCTTCTCTCAGATTTCATGTACATTTCATAGCATTGGTGAAAGTGACATTTTCCATACTCATAAATAGATAAGACTCTTAATCTCAGGAAACAAACTGAGGGTTGCTGGAGGGGAGGGAGGTAGGAGGGGTGGGATGGGTGGGTGATGGACACTGGGGAGGGTATGTGCTGTGGTGAGTGCTGTGTATTGTGAAAAACTTGATGAATCACAGACCTGTACCCCTGTAACAAATAATACATTATATGTTAATAAAAAATAAATAAATTAAAAAAAATAGAGAAATTAGATCCATTCTATGGATATTCAATGACTACTTGTCTCAAAGAAATGCAAATGAAAACAAAACCAATGTTAAGTTCTAATCTTGATTGCTTGGAAATATTATGGGATACCAGAGATAGAAAGGGTTTCTCTCTAAATAAATACACTTATTTGACAAAGAGAAAACTGAAGTCCAACTCGGAGTGACCAAATAAGATCAAGTGGGTATGTAGCTTCCTTGGAACTAAGACTAGAATTTGTGTTGGCTCTCACACTAGTGTGTAACCATTTCCTATCATGCTGCAATGCCTCTTAACTCAATTAACAAGTAATGTTTTAAAATAAAAAATCTGTACCAGGGGCACCTGGGTGGCCCAGTGGGTTAAGCCTCTACCTTCGGCTCCGGTCATGATCTCAGGGTCCTGGGATCAAGCCCCACATCGGGCTCTCTGCTCAGTGGGGAGCCTGCTTCCTCCTCTCTCTCTGCCTGCCTCTCTGCCTACTCTCTAACTGTTCACTAACAATGAACCATGAAAAAGAAGTAAGAAAATGATCCCATCGTATTGCATGGAGCACTGGGTGTGGCACATAAACAATGAATTTTGAAACACTGAAAAAAAATTAAATTAAATTAAATTTTAAAAAAGAAAGCAATCTCATTTACAATAGCATCAAAAGTAATAAAATACTTAGAAATAAATTTAAGAAAGTAAAAAATATCTATGTCAGAAATTATAAGACATTGATGAAAGAATTTGAAAAAGACAAAAATAAATGGAGAGATATATCCCATATTCATGGATCAGAAGGTTGTACTCTTAAAATGTACAAACTACCCAAGCCATTCATAGATTTTAATGTAATCCCTATGAAAATTCCAGTGGAATTTTTCATAGAAATAGAAAAAAAAAAAGATTCTAAAATTTATTTGAAACCACAAAAGACCCTAAGCAGTCAAAGTACTCTTGAGAAAGAACAAAGCTGGAGGTATCACATATCCTGATTTCAAACTATATTACAAAGCTGTAGTAATCAAACAGTATGGCACTGGTATAAAAACTGACACATAGAGCAATGGAACAGAATTGAGATCCCAGAACTAAACTCATACATATATGATCAACTAATAGTCTTCAAGTATTCTTTGAGAATACTCAATGGAGAAAGGATAATCTTCAATAAATGCTGCTGGAAAAACTGGATATTC
The DNA here is from genome assembly GCA_004024625.1 of Mellivora capensis. NCBI lineage: Eukaryota > Metazoa > Chordata > Mammalia > Carnivora > Mustelidae > Mellivora > Mellivora capensis. Next base: position 208,801 of record PISX010000352.1, on the reverse strand, counting down.
ATATGCAAAAAATAATATTGGACCCCTATCTTACACCACGCACTAAAATTAACTCAAAATGGATTAAAGACTTAAACATAAGACCTGAACAGCAAATTCTGAGAAGAAAACTTTGGGTGGGGGGGAAACTCCTTAACATCAGACTTGGCAATATATCTTTTGGATATTGACACCAAAAGGACAAGCAACAAGAGCAACACTAAACACATTAAAAAAAAATGTTCTACACAGCAGAAGAAAGTATGAATAAAATGAAAGACAACTTATGGAATGGGATAAAATACTTGCAAACCATATGTCTGATAAAGGGTTAAAATCCCTGATGAAGGGTTAAAAATATATAAGGAACCCACAAAACTCAATACCAAAAGAACAAATAATCCAATTTAAAAAGGGCAGGGACTTGAATAGACATTTTTACAAAGAACACATACAATAGCCAATAGGTGCCTGAAAAGGGACTTAACATCACTAGTCATCAAGCAGGTATATGTGAAAATCACAATGAGCTGTCACCTCACACCCCTTAGGGTGGCTATTATACCAAAGACAAGATATAAAAAAATAGTGGTAAGCATGAGGACAAAAGGAAACCCTGGTGCATTGTTGGTGGGAATGTAAATTGGTGCAGCCACTATGGAAAATAGTATGGAAGTTCTTCAAAAAATTAAGAAATAGAAGTACCATATAACCCAGACATTTCATTTGTGGGTATATATCTGAAGGAGATAAAATCACTGTTTCAAAGAGATATCTGTATTCCCTTGTTCTCTGAAGCACTATTCATAATAGCCAAGACATGGAAATAACCTAATACCTATTGACGAATGGATAAAGCAACTATGGTATATATATGTATAATGGAATATTATTCAGTGGTGAGAAAGAAGGAAATTCTGCCATTTGCAACAACACGGATGGACCTTGATGGTTTTATGCTAAGTGAAATAAGTCAGACAGTGTAAGACAAATACTGTACGTGCTCCACTTATGTATAGAGTCTAAAAATATTGAACTCATAGAGACAGAGTAGAATTGTAGTTTCCAGGGGCTGGAGGGTAGGAGAGATGGGGAGATAGTGGCCAAAGGATACAAACTTTAAGTTATAAGATGAATAAGTTCCATGGTCTAATGTACAACATGGTGACTGTTGCTAATGATGCTGTATTTATACTTGAACGTGGCTTCGAGGTAGAACTTTAACATTCTCGCCATTAGGACAACAGCAATGATGACAACCATAACAACGAAACAGTAACAAAGAGAGGTGAAAGATGTGTTAAGTAACTTTATTGTTTTTTTGTCCTCTTCCAGCAAGTATGCAGCTCTGGGAGGGACGAACGTGAAGCAGTAAGGGAGGAAGGGGACAGACACCTGCTTAGCTAGCCAGATCAGCACAATCAAGCCCGGTAATCTGGTTGGGAGTGGGGGGGAGACCGACGTCACAGCCAGATCGCCTTCACATCCTGAAGTAAATTTACTGTGTTAACACTTTGCAATAGATACCTGTGTCAAATCATCACATTGTACACCTTAGACTTACATGATGTTATATGTCAATTATATCTCAATAAAGCTGGAAAAAGAAAAGAGTAAATGAGAAGCTGAATAGATGTTTCACAAGTTGTTTTTTGTTTGTTTGTTTGTTTTGCCCAACTGATGTCTTGTTTTGCACTCTAATTGGTTTACTTGTGGCACTTCCCAGAAAGTAGGACATCATTCATTCATTTATTCATTTATTCCACAAACATTTCCTGAGAACTGGATATATGACAGGCACTCTAGTGGGTGATACAAGAGAATTTACAATCTAGTAATACAACCCACTGAGGAGCGGCACAAGCTTAGATGAACAAAGGGTTTCCTATTAAAATGCTTGCATTTGTTTCTCCAAGGGACCTTAAAATAAGACACAAATTCTGGAGCCACACTACCTAGGCTTGCTCTCAGCTGCACCGCGTCCTAGCTTCTGGCCTTCAGGAAAATTGCTGAATCTCTCAGTTTCTTCATATGTAAAATTCCAATACTTTCCTTACAGAGTTGCTGTGATGACTAACTAACTGGGTCAATAAACTGACATAATGTGAAGATTTTAGAATTACGCCTAACCTTTAAGAAGTAGGTCAATGAACTTCAGAATTATTCTTATTATGGTTAATTACTATTATTTTTCAACCACACAATGATAAAAATCCTCCCCACAGAGAGCCTCCGGGACGACTGTGACTTAAACTCCATTTTGTATTATTTTAATCCTTTCCAGTTCTCCTCCTCTTCTTTAATTCCCATAGAGTTATCTCATTTCAAGATACATTTTCATGGCTATTTCTGCAATCAGAACATTTAGCAGTTTGGTGATGAAATCAGGGCAGTCTGAGATGTCACACTCTAACTAGTTACACTGCACAAAGCCTAACAGTTTGCTTTCTGTTTTTAAAGAAGCGTTTCATTTAGCCATACTGGTGGCGGCACATGTAATTGAAAAGAGGCATATGGAGACCAGCATGGAAGCCTAACAAACACTTCAGAGTGGCTTAAAAACTATGCTAATCAGTTTGGGAAACCATGTTTTAATCTTAAAAAAAAAAAAAAAAACCACACACACACACACACACACACACACACCCCTCCTCAAACCTAAGGTGACTTTTAAAGAAATATAATCATTGTCGATATCACCTAACACGGATTTATTTCCCTCTGCCCTGACCAATACTGAACATAAAATTGAATCCTAGGAAAGGGAAGAAACGAGAGCGCCCGGGACCCCTAGTTGTGTGGTGCAGGAATGACCTTGTAATGGCGGTCAACCGGGGCACTGGTCCCACCCTCAGAGTCGGTGTCCACTTGTCTCTGCTACAGGACAGGGAGAAGGGACACGGGCTCCTCGGCCCTCCTGCCCCCTGCAAGAAGGCGCTGAGCGTTACCTGAAAACAAGGCAGGCATCAGATGAACAGACCTTTACACCAGAATGCGCATCTGCCAAGACAGAAATACTCCCGAGCTTCTGGTGCTGGCACGCCGACAGTATGAGCAAGCTGTCTTAGCAGTGATTTTGCAACTCATCGGAGCTTAAATTCTATATAGGCCGTAGGGCCCCTGGAGCATCACGTTCTATATTTGGCCTCCTCATTTAGCTATGTTTGGAATAAATAGGCTATGGGTAAAAATCATGCCCTTTAAGAGTTTTGCATACACAGACTAATTCTGCATATATATTATATGTGAACAGACTGATTGATGGAAGTCTATGCTTACACACACGCGCGCACACACGCGCGCACACACATGCACACACACGAGGCTTTCTGAATGTATTTTTAAGTTGTTTTCCTGGGTGACTTTTTCTCTCTCTTTTTTTAAGTTCAGCTCTCTGGCATTTAGTAACCCACAAGCTGCTGTTTCTTTTTCCAAATAAGTTCAGCTTGATGGTGGGGCCAAGAAAAATGAGCCCAACTGATGATTGCAATCTCGAAAGAAAATATGCTTTTTATCAGAGACCACATGTTGCCAATGCCAATTAAAGCAAAACTGGGAGATTTTATCAGATACCAACCTGGAGAGGAGAAATGATAAGCCAAGCATAAGAGAGGAAAAGTAAGCTTCAGGTGGAGTTGTTGGGAAGCCCATGTAAGATGAGATGTAAAAATTTAATATGGAAAGTATAGCATATGTTGTAGATGTAGCAATCTGCTAACCATCTAGATAAGAAATTGCACAAAGGCAATATGAAGGGCTCTGATTCAAGGAGATCTGGTTGAATCCTGGCTGTGCCCACTGACCACCGGAGCCACCTTCACCTCTCTGAGCCTTAGTCTCCCCATTTTTTAAATCAGGAATCACAAAACTCTGTTTGCATTTTAAAAAATGATAATGTGAATTAAAGTACTAGTTTCATAATATTTGCTTGATAAATGTTGAAAGAGAGAGAGAGAAATTAATTGATTAATTTCTGGACAGATGCTTCAATAAGGAGATATTTTTCTTTTTCTAAACCATTTAGACACATTCATCTTATAACACATTAGGTATTGTGTGCACTATTTTACTGTCTTCCAAAGGTTGGCAAGGAGTACTGCAATTGTGTGACATGTTCTTATAGTTTTATTTCTGACATCAATTAATAACATATTCATGAGATCAACTGATTGTGCTCCATAGAAAAAGAATCATTTTTCCACTATTGGGAGGTACAAGGTGTCAAGGTTAAAAGGTTTACTTTGGTTTCTCTGCTTTGGTTTCCATCATCCTTAAAATGTTTATGCCACCCGTGAAAAATTATTGTAAGGGTCAAACGAGAGGAACCATGAAAATCTGCTTATATCCAGAATATAGTAAAGGTTAGTTCCTTTCTCCTTTTCCCTCGGGTGAGTTGAGTAAATTTTATATTTTTAAGAAGTAATAAGAATTTGTATTATGCTAAGCAAAATAAGTCAATCAGAGAAAGAATTATCATATAATCTCTCTGACATGAGGAATTTGAGAGGCGGGGGGGATTGTGGGGTATAGGGAGGGAAAAAAAATGAAACAAGAGATTGGGGAGGGAGACAAACCATAAGAGACTCGATCTCAGGAAACAAACCAAGGGTTGCTGGGAGGTGGGCAGGGAGGGATGGGGTGGTTGCGTGATGGACATTGGGGAGGGTATGTGCTATGGGGAGTGCTGTGAAGTGTGTAAGACTGATGATTCACACACCTGTACCCCTGGGGCAAATAATACATTATATGTTAATAAAAATAAATAAATAAATTTCAAAAAAAAAGTAATAGGAATTTGTTAGATGAATGGGTTGAGTCTTTAATCTTGAAAAATGGGTACAAGTGACGAAATTCTCAGATGGAGTCCTGGGAATATTTTTGCACTTACCGAAGTGTTGCACTTAAGAGATATTTTTAGAACTTGGTGAGAATAATTATTTGAAATATAACACCATGTAGGATGCAGTAATCATGATATAAAAAACAGGTCTCAAATATATATTTTTCATAGTAAAACTTGTTCTTTATGCAAACCTACCAGTCCTCACTTGAACATCTTTTCAAAGTTTATAGTGAATAGAGGGTACTTGTACTATCCTCACTCAGGGTCATTTGAATACTGTATTCCACTCATCCTAAAGTTCTGGAAATTTTCATCTTTTTCTAGAAAGTTTCACGATACATATTTGTATGAAGTAAGAGACCAAGGATCCTTACTCAAATCATTTTTTTCCTTTTTCTCCATAGGTATACTCTTTAAAGCCAGTTAAGGAATGTGGAGTTTCAGGAAGCAGATAACCAGGTCATACATGTACTATCTTGACAAAGCTGGAGGCAGCGTTAAGATCAATGAAGGAAATGGGTTTCTATTAATGTGTCATTTCAACTCCTCATATTTGGATGCAATCATAATAATCGTGTGCTTTTTGCCAGCTTTCCTGGGTATTCAACTCTCCCACCTGGACACTGAGCGTAGAGTCATTTATAAGCTCAGAGAACTAGATACAGTGCAGCTGGATCATAAGTTTTATTGAAGAGAACATCCGTTGCTCGGTTAAGAAGTTCTTCCATATTTTATTATTATTATTTATTATTATTTTATTATTATTATTATTATTATTTATTATGACTATAATACAGAACTATAAATGTCGTTTCTCTTTCTTGTGATTTTCTTAATAACATTTTCTTTTCCCTAGCTTAATTTATTATAAGAATACAGTATAAAGTACATACAGCATAAAAAATTCGTGTTCACTGATTGTGTATATTTTTGAGAAGGTTTCTGGTCAACAGTAAGATTTGAGTAGTTAAGTTTTTTGGGGAGGTCAAAAATGTGGATTTTTGATTGGAGAGTCAGTCCCCCCAACCCCCATATTTTTCAAGGATCAGCTGTGTTTTATACCTACAAATGTGGACTCAAGTTAGGTACACACAAAGATAATACGATATTGCTCACTTTTCGATAAATCTGGACATTGCTGTTATCAGCTGCTGAAGAGTTTATATGGACAGAATGTCATTTGTTTTCACAGGGCTCATGTGGATGTGGATCTCTCTTAGTCTATCATTGTTCATCTTTATTGTGTTGTAGACTTTGTTAAAAATAATGAAAGTACACTCTTAACATAATTTATATCGTAGAAAAACAAAAATCAATCTAAGTATTCAATAAGGTTAAAATGATTACAAAACATTATATAATATTATTAATATCTGTGTGATTGATGTTTTTAAAATTTGACTTATAGGCAATTATAAAAGATTTATTGGGCTGTACCTCACACTTATTAAATTAATTTTCAGGGAAAGAACTAGACAATCTGCATTTTTAAGAAATAGATCAAGTAATTTTGGAGAATGTAACACTAGAATGTAAGAGTAAAAGAAAGGAATGTTATTTTTTTCTTGCTACTATAATGCTCTGCACATCACAAGTATTCAATGAATTTATGCTGAACAAATGAATACATTATTATATTCTATGGGAAATGTGTTGTTTCAAGAATGAATGAAAGTATATAATAACACCAAGAGGTGTTCTTGATATAACATTGGATGAACATAGACAATAAAAAATTGCATGCATTCTAAGGTTACAAATATTTAAAAATGATTTAAAAAATTTTTTTAGACAGAGAGAGAGAGCATTAGCAGGGGAGAAGGGACTGAGGGAGAGGGGGTGAGAGAACCTGAAGCAGACTCCATGCCCAGCACAGAGCCCAAGTCAGGGCTTGACATGGGGCTCAATCTTATAATCCTGAGATCATGACCTGAGCCAAAATCAAGTGTCAGTTCCTTAACCAACTGAGCCACCTAGGTGCCCCTTAAAAAGGCATTTTAAATAGAAAAAATAACACCAAAAGCATCATCTATATAAGAAAAAAAATTAGGGGTGCTGGGTGGTTCAGTAAATTTAGCATCAGACTCTGGGTGTTAGCTCAGGTTATGAGCTAACTTGGTCATGGACTAAACCCCACATCTGGCTCCACACTCAACACAGAGTCTGCTTCTCCCTCTCCCTCCCCCTCATTCTCCCCACTCCACCCCACTCATGCTTTGTCTCGTTAAAATCAATCTTTAAAAAAAAAAAAAAGAAATAGAATTTCATGAAAATTAAAATCTTTGCAAAAGACTTTCTCAAAGAAATGAAAAGACAGGAGAAAATTATTTGTAAATTAAAGACCAAATAAAATACTTTATCAAGAATATGAAAAGGTCTCTTAAAACTTAGCTGTAAGAAAACAAACGCAATTTAAAATAGGCAAAAAGAGTTGACTAAAGAAGATATCTGGATGACAAACAGCATAAGAAAAATGCTCAACAGCATTAGTCATTAAGGAAGTGCAAATTAAAACACTAAGAAATACTACTACACATACATTAGAGAAGCTAAAAAATAAAAATAGTTGACAACATCAAGTACTGATGAGGATTCAAAGTAATTAGGACTCTCATACATTTCTAGTAGAGATGCAAAATGTTAGTCTCTTTAAAAACAGTTTCTCAGTTTCTTATAAAGTTAAACATACACTTACCACATGGCCCAACAGTCCCACTTCTAGAAATGAAAACTTATTTTCACACAAAAATCTGTACATGCATGTTTATAGCAACTTTATTTATAATCTCTAAACACTGGAAACAATGCAAATGTACTTAAATTGGTGAATTTTATAACCATGCAGTAAAATCTTCAGCAATACATGAAAAAAAATTAATGATTAATGCAGCTGCATTAATCGCAAATGCACTGCAGTAACTGAAAGAAGCTGGGCACAAATTGCTACAACCTGTATGATTCTATTTATATGATGTTCTGGGAAATGGAAAACTATAGGGACAGAGGATAGATCAGTAGTTGTAATTGGTAAGGGGGAGAGGAAGGTTTAACTCCAAAAAGACAGCATGAGGGTATTTTTTAGGGTGACAGAACCATTCTGTGTCTTGACTGTTATGATTATGTTACCCTAAGCATTCATCAAAACTCAGATCTATACATTATACTAAACAGTGAGCTTTATTTTATGTATACTAAAAAAAAAAGTTAAAAAAAGAAAAAAAATAGAAGAAATGGAAGAAACCCTAAAATTAAAGACAACAACCACGGTGGTACGGTAGTGAATTTCTTTTTTTTTTGCCTTCACTTTCCAAATATTTCTCTGATTTGGTTGAAATAGTTATTTCAGTAATAAGTTATTTTTGTATATAAAGTAAAAAGCTTCATAATAGCACTGTGATTAGCAGAGTCATGTGTCCTTTGGTCTTCCTCATAAATTAGCATTGCATTTGCTTTGTGGAGTTAAAGATTAGTTGTGATAGGGTCTATATGGCTGCAAATCAGCAGACTGGGAAAAAAAACTAGTCAACCAATCTAATATTTTTCTATATAACAACCATTGTTTAATTGCTATATTTAATAAAAATTTAACCTTTCTTTATATTCTCCTTCTTTGACCCAGTCTATTTGCCTCCCCTTCGTGTCCACTCCTCCCACATCCACACCCATATGCATACCTACATGTAAACATTGCCACATACACTGAGACATACTTCCAACTTAAAAAAAATCCCTGCATATTGTTCAAATAAGGGTTTGAAGTTATCTTCCCTGGAATCTTTCCTTGATTCCTCTGCCCAGTCTCCTGCCAAGGATTTTCCCAAAAGGCCCCTTCTCTTTGTCTGCATGGCAGAGTTCACACTGAATTTACCACATTGCATTAAAACTCTCATTACTGAGACTATGGTTCTGGGGAACAAACGGAGGATTTTAGAAGGGAGTGGGATGGGGAGGTGGCTTAGCCTGGTGACAGGCACTACGGAGAGCACAGATTGCATGGAGAACTGGAAGTTATACACAAACAGTGAGTCATGGAACACTACATCAAAAACTAATGAGGTACTGCATGGTGACGAACATAACATCAGAAAAAATAATAAAACTCTCAGTACAGGTAACTTGATACATGAACTAGATTAAAAGATTTTTACAGCAGGTTGTCTAATATATTTTGATACCCCCACTAATTAGACAAAAGCCTCAAACATGGTAGCTACTAGATATATTTTATTGTCCAGCCTGACTTGAATACACTTACTGTTTTAGGGGGTATTCTCTCCATATTTTTAGACTTACAAGCAATCTTTTCTCCTTTCTCTCTTTCTCTCTCTCTCTCTTTCTTTCTTCTTTTTAAGAAAGTCTTTTTTTAAAGGGAAAACTAATCCCTCATTGCTACAAAAGGGGGTGGTTGGTGTATGTCTTGTCTGAGTTGTATAGATTTCTAGAGCCATATTCCTTGCTGGGTTCATTCACTGATTACCAAGTGTGGGCGATATCCTGAGAGCGGAAGGAGGGTATGTTGTAATAAGCCTTTCAACAATATTGCCAACGTGGCTGCTTCCTAAGACCTTGTCAGTTACATTATTTTGTTATTCATGAGAAAAACTATTAAGGAACCAGATAGAGCAGGTTCAAATTTCACAAAAATTATTAAGTTAAATACTAGACAGAGACTTTGTAGACATCACATAGGTTAGTTTATAGGTAACATAATATATCTTCTGGCCTCCCGAAGACAACAAGATCATAAACTCATAAAATAAAAATGGGCGTGAGAAATCCACCTTCTTATCCCATTGTTTTATTTGTTAATGGAATCATACCCACACTTCATCTGTCTGGTTAGTAGCAGAGCCATCATCAAAACTTATAGTCACGGAAACATACCTAATTTAGTAATTCTTTTATTTAAAAAACAGAACAATAAAAAAAAGAATGTATCAAAAAAAAAAGAATGTATGAATGCACAATATGAGCTACTTGCTTGTTTTCTAAAACTAAAAACTAAGCCTTACTGTGGTTTTGATTCCTAATGCTTGCACCCAGTCTTAAGGGTGGAACAGCAGCACCGTCTTTTTAACTAATTTACTAGTAATAGATTTTTTAAGATTTTATTTATCTATTTGACAGACAGAGAGCACAAGTAGGCAGAGAGGCAGGCAGGGAGAGAGAGGGAAGGAGGCTCTCCGCTGAGCACAGAGCCCGATGTGGGGCTCGATCCCAGGACCCCGAGATCATGACCTGAGCTGAAGGCAAGGGCTCAACCCACTGAGGCCCCCCAGGTGCCCCTACAAGGATTATTTTTTAAAGTACTTAAGATAAAGAGTTTGAGGACAGGTGATTCCCAAGACACAAATTCCACAGGTCATGGATTCTTGTCACAGGAATTAGCTTAATCCTGTTGAGCAGGACTAGGAGAAGTCTAATGTCTGACAAAGCCCTGCCCTACAGTAGACAAAGAGAAGCTTGATTTGCTGGAATTATCAGTGTCTGAAATACCAAAAAGACAAAATCTTCATACAGACATTGGGAAAAAATATCCAACTTACATCCTTGAATCTTATGGCTCCGTGCCACCAGTTGTCAACAAGGGCGACTCACAAACCTGTTAGCACTGCGTACTCTCAAAGACAGGTGGCCCAGAAACCACAGCACAAATAAGCTCTACTCCCTGCTCATCCTAGGGAAACACGGATTCAGTGTGACACTTGCGTTTGAACCATAAGCAGAAAGTCTCACCTGAGAGAGGGTGACCCCATTAAAAATAAATACCTGTGTCTCTTCCATCCCAAGCTTCCTTGGTCTAGCAACACAGTATCCATTAAAGATATTACAGGGGAACTCAATCACTTGTCCAAAGGAGATAGGGAATTAAAAAGTGCTCTGGGGGTAGAGGTAGCATCCCTATGGATACCAAGAGACCCATCAGGCTCAGTTCAAAAGAGTAGAAGTGACAAAGCCAGTCCCTATAGACCATCAATTACCCCTAATAACACAGCAACCACGGTTCTCAGAGCGACTCTGTGCATTCAGCTAGGTTTCCAGCTTTAGCCTCAGTGCGTGCCTCCCAAGCCCCACTGCCCTCGAGTCTTAGGCCCATCTGAACTTCTGCAGAGATGATAGATACCCAAGCCCAAGTGTTTCACACACTTTTGATTTAAAAATTCAAACATGCTCCTCTGTCACTCTTGGTGCAAGAAATACTCCTGTGTTTTCTTTTCTTTTCTTTTTTTTAAATAGAAATTGAATTAAACAGCATGCTTTGCAAACAGATAGGAATGCTAATTAAAGGACAGACTTCACAGCCACATAAAAGCAGCCCCACACAAAAGTCTTCTCGTTCCATCTCAAATGTGGTGTTAACGACTTGGTCAGACAGAGCTTGCATGAACTCTGCTCACTAAAGATAGAACAACATCAAATAGTCTTAGCAAAGAAAAGTGAATTCACAAATTTAAGTAATCACCTCCTTACATTTCTATTAGATTCGTGCTGTTTGATTGGTATGGGCGAAAGCTAATGTCTTGATTACAGATGCCGGCAAAGAAAGTGTTAGAGGAGACAGGGTTTGTTCTGAGAAAAGCAAAAATATAATGCCGAAATGTGATCTGACTGCTGAAATTTTAATGTACTTTCACTGGAACAAAAGGTTTTATCAGGAGAATATCTTAATTTTAAAGCCACAACGCAATAGAAACACAAACACAGCATAACCTTTACTTTTACTATATTTTCCCTAATTTGAGCATCATTTATTCATTCAAGAAGCTGATACTGAGTGTAGCAGGCCCCATGCTTTGTATTAAGGACACAAAGGTGAATAAGTCATGGTCTCTAATCCCCAAAGATGACACTCTAGGGAGGATGGAGAATGCTTGAACAGATGGTTACAGAGTAAGATAAGGAAGACAATGGCAGCGAAACGCACTGATTATTCTGAGTATCTTCCCTAGTCTGAGAAGTATGTGTTGGTGTGGCTGCAGGGGAGGGGGTACTGGTCAGGGAAGATTTCTGGTAAAGGGCAAAGAGGAGGTAAAATAATATTTCAGATGGACAGGGCATGAGATCGGGGTAGTGTGTCAATGCTCTAAATATTTCAAAATTATTCGAATGCACAGAATTCAAACGTGCAGCCGGAGCCGATGGTGGATTGTAGGCAGCAGCCAGGTCAGGGCGGCCCAGCACACGATGCTCAAATGGTTCTCTCTGTTCTCTAGGTCGGAGAGTGATCAGTCCCCGGTGGAAGGTTGGTGTGTGCAGGGTGACAAAGCGCCCAGGTAAGTCTGTCAAGGTCTCTGGTTCAGAACCACATATTCGTTCGCTCAACAAATGATTGTTGTGTCGGGCGCTGCTCTGGGCGCCGAGGGTACAATACTGGACAAGACAGGCAAAGCTCTCCTCTTTGTAGAGAGATTGACAGTGCACAATTTGATAATATTAAGTCAGATTTTAAAATATTCTGGCTGTTAATGTGGAAAATGAACTCGATGGGGCCAAGGCTAGAGGCAAGAAGGCAAGTTAGGGGGCTGTTGATAATCTGAGATAGTCTCGGGGGAGTCAAAGGGTAGATGGTGGGAGTAAGCACGGACAGAGTGATAAATTCTAGAAATATTTAGAAAGAAACATCAACAGGGCGTGATTATTGTAGGTAAGGTATTGTGGAGTTGGGGCAGAGGAGTGAAGGAAAATTGGTAGACGGTAGCTCCAGGAGGTCAAGATAAAGAACACATTAGATGTAGTCTGTCTTTATCCAAGACCACAGTGTAAAAGGCCTGGGAAAACATACATAGCTTTACATGCAGGACGACGTATCAGACCAACGTTTCATAGGGACCACATTAAAGATGGTCCCACAGCTATTGATCTACATTGCCCTAGAGAAGATAAACACCTAGTGACGAACCAAAAGAATTTCATAAACAGGATTTTTCTATTTTCTCTCATGAAGGAACACGTGCTATTACACTAGCAGAGGGTTTAAATGAAGGACCTCAAAACTTCTGAAAATTTGAACTTATCTTAACGTCCCATCTCTATTTCTATGTCAGTCGTTGCTCGTATGAACACTGACATGGGCTGACTGTGGCTCAGCTGAGCAAACGATGCAACTGACACTTCCCTTTCTTCTGCCAATAACTCAGGAGGGAAGGACTCCACAAATTGGGTTGACACATGGTGTCTAGAAAGAATTAATTCCCACTCGGTTCTGGGCAGACTTACAAGCTGGGCTCTGTCCGGAAAGACTGATGGGGATTCTGAGGATGGGTTTGCGTGGTGCTATTTTCTATTGCCGTCAACAGCTGGGCACGGGGTACCACTCACCAAAGAACACCTTGCTGTTTCACTGCTGTATTATCCAGAGACCTTGGGAATTGTTCCACGTTTGGAAGTTGGTCTTGACCTGCATTGGGTAGTTGGCTGTACTTGTCATGTTGGCGTCTTCTGGCAGGAACACTGGAGCACTGAGACACTTACTGTAAGGGCTTTATCAGAAGACAAAAATATTTTGGGTATGCCAAATCAAATTATACTGCCCTTGAACAGCCACTACCCATCTTTTACCCATGGTTAACATTCATTATGCAGCATCAGAAAGATTTGGATTAAGAGACATTAGGAGAAAAAAAAAAAATATATATATATATATATATTTATTTATTTATTTATTTAAATGTTTCCTGCTGAAACCCGTGTTGCTTAAGGAGCAGTTACCCAGCGTAACTGGTAGATTAATTGCACTCACAGTACTCTCTAATACATATTGGCTGGAATTCAAATTAGCTTTAGGCAAAATTATAAAGAAGGCCAAATTTTATCTTTGGAATCCCCTTGTTTTCAATTTACTCCTTCACTCATTCAATGTTTATTTACTGAGTACCTAGTATGTACTAGACACTGGTCTAAGCAAAAAGTTCCTACCCTTGTGGGGATTACCTTCATGCTTCTTTCAGTTCTTCTCATTCCCAGCCCTCCGTTTATCCTCTTGCTCTAGTTTTCCCAGAAATACAAAATACGTTTATTCTCTTATCTCATTTCTCCACTGAAACATATCTCATTCATTAATGATTACCTTCTCAGGGTTTTCTGAAAAAAAAAAAAAAAAAAAAAAAAAGGAAGAAAGAAACTCATCTCAAGACATTATTATCACACTTGGTAACTTGGTTCTGTAACTGACTGATGTGAGAAATAGGAAAGTGGAAACAATTCAGAACCTCCGTGCCAGACCATGGAATGTGAAATCTCTAACCCCTGGACAGAGCAGGGGCAGCACAGCCCTCTGGAAGAGGGTGAGTCCCGAAGCCAGACAGATTTAAATCCCAGCTGCACCTCTGGCTGATGGCGTGACTTAACTTGCCTAGATACAGTTTCTAGACTTCAGTAAGGAATGCTAGCAAAGGATTAGAAATTATATATATATATATATATACATATATATATATGTATATATATATATATATATATTCAGTGACAGGAGAAAGTAAATGGTCAAAAAATAATTACTACAATTTTATTTCCTTGAGGTTAAAAATAAGGAATGTTTCCACCATCAGTCCCATTTGTTCAGTGACTATATTGCATGTGTATTGGTCTTGGGGCTCATGGCACTATTAAAGGCCGCAAAATGAAGATCTATTTGGTTTGGGGGGAGAGGAGAGTTTTTTTAAATTTTGAAATAATTATTATAGAGTTAGCTAGTTACTATGTAGAACTCTTCATTTTGCTAAACCATTTGAAAGTAAAGTTGCTGACCAGATGTGCTATTAACCCAATTTTATTTATTTCCTTCAAAGACATTTTATGACATAACAAGACCATATAATTCAAGCTTCATAATATATTCATATTATATATTTCAGTCTTCAAATCCTCAGACCCTATTCAAGTTTCACCCTTGTCCCAGTAATGTACTTCATGGTAAAACGACCCAGTTCACAACAACACATGGCATTGACGAGTCACGTGTCTTTAATCTTCCGCAGATCGCGACGATCACAAGGATCACAACAGTGCCTCCGTCTGCCCTTGTCTTTCATGACTTTGACAGTTTTGAGGATAACAGTCCAGTTATCTTGTTGAATATGCCTCAATTTGTTTTTCTGATATTTTCTCAAGTTTGGAGTCACGTTATTCGTCTTTGGCACAAATATCACAGAAGTAACGCTGTGCTCTCCTCGCAGTTTTCCTGGTGACACACACTTTCAACCCGCCCTGTTACTGAGGAGTTGTGATTACTGTTGTATCTACTATACTCTTCCACATTAAATTAATACATTTTTGTGGGGTGGTACTTTGAAACCACATGTTTCCTCTTTCTTAACTTGATGTATTCATTTATTTATTTTCATATTATTTAAAGTCATGGATTCCAGTTTCATCCTATGCATTATAATCCCATATGAGCATTCCTTATTTTGATGCTAAAATTATTTAAGATTTGGCCAGTGGGAACTCCTTCAGGTGGAGTTCTGAATCCTTTGGGGATGTCTCCATCATTCTGCAGCCCCACAAGACTTCCAGGCGCATCTTTCCCTTTCTCGGCCTTAGCCCTGAGAATCAGCCATTTCTTCAAGGAACTTTTCTTCTTTTAGTGAAGTATCCAGAAGCCAGTGTCTGCTGCTGTTGGGGTGTCTCTTCGCTCAGGCCCTCACAGTGGACAGAGGGAGAGAATAAAAATATGTGAATATAGATCTGGATTTATTTCTCTATATATTGAAAGAAGGGAGGAGGAAAAAGAGAAGCAGAACTCTGTGATGTTTTTAGATACCCCTTTAGAAGAACATAGAGAAGAAAAATTCACATTTCAAATGGAATGACCACAAAGGCTTAGAAAATGTCTGTGTTTTCTGTTTGTCTATTTTTGTTTTAGTTTTCTTGCTTACGCTCAACAGTCAGGCTTGCACCCTCCTATACCTCTTTCTGCCTTTTCATGAGAATGTGAAGAAGAGTTGAGGATGGTCCAGACCATCAGTCAACTGACCCCCAGATCTGAATGAGACCCGGCCAAATGAGCAGACCGATCTGCCCAACCCATAATTAAGTGTCAGCACATGGGGAGCCCGGCTGGACTAGGAGAACCTCCCAGCTAAATTGTAGTCCCGCGAACAATGATAATTTGTTTATTATTTTAAGCCACTGAGTTTTGGGGTCCAGTGTGATACATCATTATTCTGGTTTGTTGAATTAAGCTAGAAGTTATACTTCGAAATCAGAAATACCCTTCCCCTGTCAAGATGAGTAAATGGATTGTGGCTAGGTTTCAGGGTAAGCTAGATGTATATGACTGACACCATTAGAGTAGAATCCTATCCTTGTTTGATTCACCAAATGGCCACAGGCTACAATCCAGAGCCACATGGTGAGCATTTCAAGAGCACAGACAATGTATCATTTTTCTTTGTATATCTAGCACCTGGGAGAACCCCTACTACATTTGCAATAGTGTAGGAACTCATTCAGAAAGTGAATGAATAAAAAGACAAGTGAATTCTGGCCATTTATTTTAAAAGTTGAGCAAAATAAATATTTATTTAATAAAAGAAGGAATGAGGATTCAAATTCACTAAAGAGAAAATTCTTTGTTTAAAACAGTCAATCCTTTTAATAAAATTAAGGAGTAGAAAAAAAAGCAAGCCAATAGACCCGAGTCTATAAATGAAGAAACCTGTTAGAATAAAGGAGAGCCGAGAAATATTGAAGAAAGAGGCAGTTTTATAGTGCAAGCATCATGGCAGAAGAGTTAAAAAAGAAAACGTTCCATTTTGCTGAAGATCAGCATCCCCGGAAGTTCTCAGTGTATGACTTACATGTCACAAAACCCTAAAGAGGAGGTACTCTCCCAGTGAGTACACAGGCAGTACCCCAGGACTCCCGAGTTCCTGTAAAGGCGGCAACATTGCCTCCCAGGGGGTGCACGTGGTTGTGTGTCCTGTGATCTCAGCAGACATCAATTTTGTTAGCATCCTTTAAAAATAAATGTAGAAGCTTGACTTTCTTCTCCCATGTTCCAATTAAAATCAGGATTTTAACAATTATTTTCAGGAACCCAGTTGATGTTGATACATTACTATGCGGATAGCTCTGTGTTGTAGCAATGATGTTTTGTGCTTGGATGATAATAACTGTCAAAATGCAAGGGGTTAGTGAACAGGACCCATGGGGAATGGCAGGATGACACTCTATGCAAGACATTCTGCTAATAGGTCTGAGAGCAATTACTGTATGGTTTATGATCACACCACTTAACCCTCTCACTCTCAGACTGGAGGAAGCTTAGCTAGCAATTTGCTTGAGGAAATTTTCAGCATTCCGTGTTCTACTGATAAAGTCCGTTTAAGAGGCATGTAATGAAGACTGTCAAATATGTCTACGCTGGAGAGGGGGACGTGGTCTATAACATGTGACTGCCGCACAGCAGGTGAGCAAGCCAGAGGAGACTGGGGCCTCTGATTCTACCGGCTCCAGAACCAGCCTATTCCAATTATTTGCATTTCTAGCTTTAAGTTCACTTGACCAGTTACTCTGCTCTTGCTTTCACGCACTGCTCCTTCCCGTCAGCATTGAGGTTTCATTATTTTACTTGAGTGTTTTTATGGCATTGTGCTAGCTCCTATTTTCTTTAAAGAACGTGTAATTGTATGAGTCGTGTTTACAGAAGACGATATAAGCCCTTGGTAATCATCTCTTGCCTATTATCCAACATTCTTTGTAAAATATTCCAAATCCGCTACCATCTCCCTTCCTGCCAACCAGCATGGTGCCTTGGTTTCTCAACTCCTTAGTTTTTCCTGTATTCCAAATCACGTTCTGTAACTTGTTTACCCCAACATTTACAATCAAGAAAGAACCGCAGGTGATCTTCAGATTAAACCATAACAAAGTGTGTGTGTGTGTGTGTGTGTGTGTGTGTTATCAACCTTGCACAAAAAATCATAAACGAATATGATTATTGAAAAGAAGCTTCATAATTTGGAGACTTGGAGAAAAAAGTGTGATAATATGGTAAAGGTTAGATGTGATATTGAGGGGCACCCGAGTGGCTCAGTTGGTTGGGTGACTGCCTTCGGCTCAGGTCATGATCCTGGAGTCCCAGGACTGAGTCCCGCATCAGGCTCCCTGCTCAGTGGGAAGTCTGCTTCTCCCTCTGACCTTCCACCTCTCATGCTCTCTCTCTCTCTCATTCTCTTCCTCTCAAATACAATCTTAAAAAAATAGATGTGGTATTGAGCCACATTTGATTGGAGAGTTTCTGAGCCCATAAGATTCAAATAGAATAAGTTTCTAATTCCATCCATCACGGCTTCCAGTGACCGGCAATTTGAAATAACAATAAAAGTTTTATCATCTAATTTGATCAGTACATATAACCTTAGCATTTTCCAAATGACCTCTGTGAGGTCCTCCTAACAAATACATGTTTGGTGTAAACAGACTACTTCTTTCTCTACAATCTCATACAATAAATTTAGCTTTCTTTTGTGCAATACTTGATTGAATCAATTTGCAAAATAGAAGTGTTATTGCCAATAATAGCTTTCACTTTTTAATATTTACTATGAAAGTTATTTGGGGTATCTGTTGAGAGCCCAGCCATGGGTTACAGGTACATTTGTACAGCTTGTAAGTCTAGGGAGACTATTTACACTTTATTCATGATAAATGGATACATTTATGTACATCTATATATCTACATATTTGTATATCTTTAAAATAATTTTTACCACATTCAGCACTAAATTTTGCAATGGAAGGACAGCTTTCTTTAATTCCACAAAGGCACTGTTAAGGCCAGCTTCTGGATCCAGCTCTCTTTTGTTGCCATGGATTTCGGGACATATGCACACGTTATTTTAATGAAACAACCTCCCCCACAATTGAAAATTAAATTAGATTGAGTGAGGAATATCAGGCTTCTCAATAGGAAATGATGATATTTTATAATGGCCGCTCTGATGGAAAAGGATACCGTGTTGGATCCCAGGCCCAAATCTGGGGAATGTAGAAGTTTTTCTGGAGGAAGTGCCATCTGTGGAGTGACATGCAAGAGAGGGGGAGTTAGCCAGATGGGTAACGGAGAAAGGATTCCAGAAGAAGGGAAAACATTCCGAAGGCTGTAGATAAGAAAGAGAAGGGGAATTGAGCAGAAGGGAAGTAATCCGAGCTGGGGGAAGGTGGGACTGAACAGTTAAAGTCCAGCTTTTCAAAGGCTCATGAACTGTTGTAAGGAGTTTGAACTTGGTCCTGAGAACAATGGAGAGCACAAGGTAAGGTTAGTAAATAGACAGAGGGCAGCCAGTTAGAGATTTGGGGTCTTGTTGTGTTAATTACTTTGGTTTTTATCCAAACAGTATGTTTACAACATGGGAGGACAGATTGACATTTCAGGGAGAAATAGATAATTCAGGATAACCAGAAATGTGGGGGAAAATGATGGGAAGAAATAGGAAAGGAGGGGAGAAGGGTCATGTGCTTGCAAGAGATGATTCTTAGGTATCAGAGAAACTGGAGGCAGAGGGTTGATGAGAGGAAGAACCTTGGAGGACAGCTGGCAGTCGGAAATTGACTACTTTATCAAGCAAAACTGGTGTGTGTGTGTTTTAGAAGCATGTGTTTTTCCCTTTTCTGGCATGTTCTGGAAAGTGAGAAAAGTAGCATTATGTAAGATAGGAATTGAGGAGACCCACCCAAACAGCTGTAAAACCCACTGTATTTGAGAGCATCTAGCTGGTCCAAAGGAAGTATTCTAGGGTCTTGCAAGAGGATCTCTGGCTCAATATGGGAAGGTAGTGACATCCAAAACTGTCTTGTTTTTTAAACAAAAGCATGGCAGTATAAATCCATTTATTCATTAAACAAATATTTATTGCATATCTTCCACGTACAAGGGACTATATTGGGCACTGGGTATATATTGGCAAGAAAGACAGACACTGTCCCTGCCCTCACAGAATTTAGTCTACTAGGGAAGATAAACATTAAACACATAACTGTAAAATTATTAATCATTTTGAGAGTGTATAGCAAGGATTTCTACTAACCTGTGTGTATTTAAGGAAGTAATGTTTGAATGTACTGTGGGCCAAATTGTGTCCCCCCTGAATACATGTGTGGAAGTTTTAACCCTCACTGTAACTGTATTTGGAGACAGAGTCTTAAGAGGTAACCAAAGTTCAATGAGCTCATAAGGATGGGGTCCCAATCCAGCAGGACTGGCATCCTTATAAGGAAAGGAAGATACACCAGAAGTATGACTGCTCAGATCGCCATAACAGAACACTGCAGACTGGGTGTCTTAAACAATAGGAATTTATTTCCTCATATTTCTGGAGGCTGGAAGTCCAGGCTCAGGGTGCCGGCAGAGTTCATTTCCAGTAGGACCTCTCTCCTTCGTTGCACATAGTCACTTCTTCCCTGAGCCGGCTTTCTAGGCTTCAAAGAGAAGGGACGTCTCATTCTTCTCCTGTCACTGCTAGTCACCGCGCAGTACGTAACCGCGTGTGATTACATACGCATGAATCTTGATTGGACAAATACCTCTGCACTGTCTACCGCAGTGACATTTTCTTCCTCACAGAAACCTGACGAGGTAGGTAAGAACATTCTCTCCATTATGTAGGCGGGGAAACGGAGGCACAGAGTCGATGACGGAAAAGTAGGATTTGTTTTCGAAGGTTGGTCTCCCCTCCCCATGACCATGGTAATGTTTAATTTTCCTTCCTTTTTAAGATATTTAAGTGAGATAGTACTGACAAGCTGTGCTGAAAAGACTGAATGTAAGAAGACCTGCTTCTAGGTCCTGCTGGTTCAGATGAGCTCCCAGAGATGGGCTCCAGGGCGGCTACATTACGGTCCCCACCTCCTGGCAAGGAGTTCTTTGATTAAAAAAATAAAACTCATACAGTCTTTTAGAAGAACCCCAAGAATAATCCGTGGCACGTCCAGCCGGTGTCGGCTGGTCTGAAGACTGATGGGGTCTGCAGACACAGGGCGCCTGCAGCCCAGCAGGGGAGTCGGGGCAAGTCGATCCCAGGGAGCCCTCCTGAGGAACTCAGATCTCCACTCCCTGGCCTCCCACTTACCCTCATGAAGAGACAAGGAGGGGGTCTTATAAATCTGCTGTTCAAACAGAGCAGGTTACAGATCAAGGAAGAAACCACCCTTGCCTTTCCCGGACCTGCCCTGCAGCAGTCTAGCTGCCATGTTCACGGCCCACAGGAAGGAGGAGCTCCTGAAGACATGGGGCCTGTGGGGGGGGGGTCGCCGGGATGTGGGGAGGGAGGCCGGGCCCCAACCCACCCATGCAACACTTGCTCCCGGAGATGTTAGCTTCTTTTTTTATAAAAGTGAGGCTAAAAAAGAAACTTAAACCTTAAAAAAAGAGTAGATAATCACAACTTGATCAGGGGGACACGGTGATAAAATCATAAAAGAAAAAATAAAAGTAAAGAAGAAAATAAAAGTAGCTAAAATAAACAATGTGGCATGAATGGGAAAAACTGTTCAACAAAACAGATCTACAGCCCAGTACAAATGGTGTGGGATGTGTCAAGAGTGAGGGCAGGGGCTGGGGACCAGTGGTGCTCTGCACTTTTCCCTTCCTGGCACTTCTTCCAGGTCCAACCCCAGGTGGTTCTCTAAGCCTGGAAGCACGAGACCTTTGGAGAGAGTCCCTCCAAAGGAAGCCTCAGGCAAAGCCCTGAATCTCCCTTCCCAGTCTAACCCAGATGCCTTCATACCCAAACTTCTAACAGATATTTAATCAACACACAGAGCACCTGAGGAGCCTCTAGTATTCAGTAATACAGTGAATACAGAAGAAAAAAAAATTTTGGCGAGAATGTGGAGAAAGGGGAACCCTCCTACACTGTTGGTGGGAATGCAAGCTGGTGCAGCCACTCTGGAAAACAGCAGGAGGTTCCTCAAAAAGTTGAAAATAGAGCTACCCTACGACCCAGCAATTGCACTACTGGGTATTTACCCTAAAGATACAAACGTAGTGATCCGAAGGGGCACGTGCAACCGAATGTTTATAGGAGCAATGTCCACAGCAGCCAAACTATGGAAAGAACCTAGATGTCCATCAACAGATGAATGGATAAAGAAGAAGTGGTATATATATACAATGGAATACTATGCAGCCATCAAAAGAAACGGAATCTTGCCATTTGCGACAACGTGGATGGAACTAGAGGGTATTATGCTTAGCGAAATATAAGTCAATCAGAGAAAGATAATTATCATATAATCTCTCTGATATGAGGAATTTGAGAGGCAGAGTGGGGGGTTGTGGGGAGTAGGGAGGGGAAAAAAATGAAACAAGATGGGACTGGGAGGGAGACAAACCATAAGAGACTCTTAATTTCAGGAAACAAACCGAGGGTTGCTAGAAGGTGAACGGGGAGGGATAGGTGGCTGGGTGATGGACATTGGGGAGGGTGAGAGCTGTGAATTGTGTAAGACTAATGATTCGCAGACCTGTACCCCTGGAACAAATAATACATTAGACGTTAATTTAAAAAAATCAAAACAAAACAAAACAAAACAAGAAAAAAAGAAATACCTACTGCCTCAGCCCCCATCTGCTTGAATTTGCCTTAATTCTGCTGCTGTTGAAGAAGAACGCATAGTTTCCCTGTCGATCTTCCCTTAGCTTTGCACTAAGAAGGTCTCAAGCCACCTGTCCTCACAAGGCCCAAAGTAGTAATACTACTGTTGGTATTCCCGACAAGAACCATGGCTTCTCTTGCATGGTAATTGATTGTGTATGTGTACATGCACACGTGTGTGCCTCTGTGTTATATTTTGAACCTATGTTCTCTATCTTTATTAACTTTTAAAAAGTGCTGATTTAGGCAACCCCCGGGTAGGTTGCATCAATAGCCCTGATTCTTAACCCTCCCCCGCTGATAGTCAAGCCTTTTGCCAGGTATCAAAACCCAATTAAAATATTAACCTCATCTGGAAACCACCCCCTCAGACACAGCAGCATAATGTTTGACTAAATGTCGGGGAAAATCCGCCATCACACCTGATTGCAGTTTCTCCCACCAAAAATATGTGCTGTTTCCTTGTCTTTAGCTTAGCTGGGACTACGTGACCTGCTTTGACCTTCGGAGGGTTAGCAGGCAGGCCAAGGCCTCAGGCCAAACAAGCTTTTTGGTGCTTCTGCCGGGGCGCTTGCTTCTCTTCCAAGACTCTGGGTATACCCTGCTAGGCCTCTGAGAAAACCAGCAACCCATGAAGCAGAGCTGAGTCACCCCGCAGAGCTCAGCCAAAGGAGCCGACCGACCTCAGCCAACCCACAACCACGTTAACTAAGTGAAAGTTTGTTGTAGGACTCTGAGCACTTGTGGGTTTTTTTATGCAGGCCCACTGTGCTCACACCGAGCCATGACTCCATCCGTTTTGTTTACATGGACATTTTGTGTCCATTCTACATGTTCTTCTGTTGCCAGCTTTCTTCTACCATGGCTCTTTGATCTGTTCCGTAAAGACACCCTGAATTACTATGAGAGCACAGATATTTTATTTACGTTTACTATTAACCTTCTCAAAAGAGTGTAATGCACACTTTCAGTCCTGGTGGTTACGCACGATGAGTGACACACAGTTCTCTGTAAGTGTGCATGTCTGGAAACACAATACTTTAATGCAGAAGACTGAAACTCTGCACAAACGGAGAAGATTCTGGTGGTCCCTGCTCACAACCTTTTGATGTCTCTCCACCAGTTTACAGAATAAAATCCAGAATTCTTAATCTGATAGCTGGGCTCCATGCCATCTGGTCTAAACCCCTCTTCTTGCCTGGTGTAACATGTAAGTTAAATGGCAGAATTAACGGGTTGTAATTATAAAAGTAACTTGCTTTTTATCTTTTACCATCCCTTTACAACTGTTCAATGTAAATATTCCTTCCCCAACCCCAAATGCAAACTTAGACAATCTCATGGCCATTTTTCCTTAGATTTTTTTTTTTCTTGCACCTCCTTTAAGTTATAATCATGATCGGAATCCAGTGACTAAATTTGCCAGTTGAACATGTCAATCAAAGCTCTACCGTTGGTGTAATGTTACAGTTCTTTCCTTCCCATGAACTGGGTCCTGGGATAAACTACTCCTTGCAGGAGAAAAGGTGGAAGAAGTTTCCCCTGTTGTTTCATTCATTTCCTCCTTCACGAGTCCGCTGGTGTTTCGGACCTTGCTAAGGTAGAAGATGGAGTAGGAAAGAGAGGGAAGGGAAAAGGCAAGCAACTCATCTGTCCGTACTGAAATAAGATGGCTCTGTTGATGGCTTCCTTCACTGTGTGGAAGCTTTCTATTTTGGTGTAGTCCCAATTGTTTATTTTTGCTTTTGTTTCCCTTGCCTGAGGAGACGTGCCCATAAATATGTTGCTAAGGGCGATGTCCAAGGGATTACTGCCTATGTTTTCTTTTAGGACTTTTATGGTTTTAGGTCTCACATTTAGGTCTTTAATCCATTTTGAGTTTATTTTTGTGTGTGGTGTAAGAAAGTGGTCCAGTTTCATTCTTTAATTTTTTGCCTAGCAAAGGAAGCCATCAACAAAATGAAAAGACAACCTAGTGGATGGGAGAAGATATTTACAAATTATATATCCAACAAGGGGTTAACAGCCAGAATATATAAAGAATTTATGCAACGCAGCAACAAAAATACAAAAATCTGATTTAAAAATGGGCATAGGACCTGAATAGACATTTTTCCAAAGAAGACATACAGGTGGCCAACAGACACACACACACACAAAATGCTCCATGTCACTAATCATCAGGGAAATGCAAATCAAATTCATAATGAGATATCACCTCACACCTGTCAGGATGTCTAGTATCAAAAAGACAATAAATAACAAATGTTTGTGAGGTTGCAGAGAAAAAGGAACCCTTGTGCACTGTTGATGGGAATGTAAATTGTACAGCTACTGTGGAAAGCAGTATGGGTTTCCCAAAAAATTAAAAATAGAAATACCATATGACCCACTGATTTCACTTCTGAATATTTATCCAAAGAAAAGGAAAACATTAATTTGAAAAGATATATATAACTCCTACATTTATGGAAGCTTTATTTATAATAGCCAAGATATGGAAGCAACCTTAGTGTCCACTGACAGATGTGATATATATATATATATATATATATGCCATTAAAAAAGACCCTGAGATCTTGCCATTTGTGACCACATGGATGGACCTAGAGCACGTTATGTGAAGTGAAATAAAACAGAGAAAGAAAAATACCATACGGTTTTACTTAAATGCGAAACCTAAAAATGACACAAATGAACACCAAAAACAGAAACAGACTCATAAATTCAAAGAATAAACTAGTGGTTGCTGGAGGGGAGGTAGGTAGGGGAATGGGTGAAAGACGTGAAGGGGATTAAGAGGTACAGACTTCCAGCTATGACTTCGGTAAGTCACGGAGATGGAGAGTACACCGTGGGGAATATCATCAATAATAGTGTAATGATGCTGTGTGGTGACAGACGGCGATTCTACCTGTCATGCTGAGCAGTGTGTCATGCATAGAATTGTCTCGTCATTACGTTCTGACCTGAAACTAATATAACATTGTCAACTCTCTTTCAATACTAGGGTTTTTAAAAATGCGTAAATAATAAAATAAACCGTCTCATGCTTCTGATCCTGGCCAGTATTTAAAGCTGCTTCTTCCTTCGAATGCATATTTCTGTGTGGAAGCAGGGCTTCCCCTTCAGCGGACGCCCCCAGCCCCTTACAACCTGGGTCCACTTGTTTTGTAAGGCCGCTACCTGGGCAGGATCCTTTTTAAAGTAACAACCCAATCTCCGTTTCCATGCCTGGCCCTTCAAATTTACGGGCACCTGGCTGGCTTCAGGCGGCAGCTCCATCCCAGAGGTGACTCCTTTTCTGCATAAACTATTGGGGAGTCCGTAGCCTCAACAAGGCAGCTAATTTAGGTCCTGTGGGTTGCCCCATGGAGTCCCCCTGCTAGGAGTATCTGGGAGGCTCAGTGGGTTAAGTGTCTGCCTTCAGCTCAGGTCATGATGCCGGGGTCCTGGGATCTGGGCCCTGTTGGGCTCTCTGCTCAGAGGGGAGCCTTAGTAGTCTGTGAGCCCCCGGAGCTGAGAGAATTTGCCTCATTCCTCTCTCTATATCCTTCAGCGATCAATTCAGTGTCTTGTAGAAACTAGACGCTCAAAAGGTATGTGTTCCATGTAGTGCTGGGATACTGTGCTTCTCTTCAGTGTCCAAAGCATTCCCAATTATAGTTTCATTCAAATTAAAAGAGATTTGATGGGACATTCATTACTTAAAAAGTAACATTTATTAGTCTGTGTGTTGTGGTTAGAGCTTTAATGTCATCAGGAAGAACTTTAATCTGACTTCATTTTCACTCCATTAAAAATCTTGTAACAATGTTAATAAATTAGATCTTCAGAGTCATAAAAGTATATGTCATCGCCCCAATCTGTGTGTATTTGACCAGCATTTGGATATTTAGCATAGTTTTAGATTTGGGAATATTCACCATTTATGCAAATTGATGTTTCCCATGATTTTAATGAGGCCAAACAAAAGTATAAATTGTATAATTTTGGTGAGTCCTGTAGTCCATGACACTAATAAACTGGGGACTACATTGTAGCAATTAAAGTTCATTTCTTTGCTTAAAATGAACACTTTCTATTGTGAGCTCATCACAGTCTTGCCTTTTTTACACAGAATTGTAATTAGACATCATAAAGAAACTGAACTAGAGTTATTGTTTTAGGAAAAAAGGACACTTAAGGGAACAAAATAAACCCAAACACGTAGACGTAGCATTAATAAGGCATGGTCATGAGGCGTAAATGCCCTCTTATGCACAAGATTTAATTACCAAGACTCTCAATTTAGAATCATTCAAGGAACAATATTTAACAACTTATAAGTAATTTTGTTTGTTTGTAGACGTGTAAAAAAGCCTTAGAATAGAGAAAGGAAACAAAGAGGTAAATAGTCTGGAGAAAAAGGCAACCTCATGGATGCTCAAAGTCTCCCCTTCCTGGAGGCCAACACAACAATACTTAGGATAGAAAAACTTATTTCATGCATATAGTAAGTGAATACCTTTCATATCACAAGGAAATCTGTAGCTTTCTATGTATTTATTTGTTTTTTTTCATTAACTTTGTTCTTGTATTTTTCTGAATTCCCTAAGAAACAAAAAAGAATTGCTGGAAGTCTGAGAGATTATGAGGTAGTTCATTGAAAGATTGGTTTATTTAAAAAAAAATTTTTTTTTTTTTTAAATTTAAATTCAATTAGCCAACATGTAGTACACCATTAGTCTCAGATGTAGGGTTCATTAAGTCATCAGTTGCATATATCGCCCAGTGCTCACTGCATCACATGCCCTCCTTCATGTCTGTCACCCAGTTACCCCAAAAGATTGCTTTAAGGGATGAAATGTACTACCTAGAAAATTCATATTCTCTTATATTTTCTCCTATGAGGCAAGTAAGAGCCCTCAGCCATGAATAACGATAGTTACCTTTCATAAAATGCCAAGTATGCACATAAGCTAGAAATCATTGTTCACAATAACCCTGAATATAGGTGTAAATCATTCTCATTTAGAAAAGTAAACACACTCAGAGAACTAACCTGGTAAAGCCAAGATTTGAATTTCGGTCTCTCTGTCTCTGAAAAGCACATTCTGCCCCTGCTCTATCCCACCACAGCTGTGAACTGTTGCTGTCACTCTATTTGCTCTAGATTGGAATTAGGTAAATCTTAAATTTAATCTTCAGCTTATTGAAGCATCGTTTTGGATCACATTACCTATTATCTGACAACCAGTATATGCTTTAAGTCAAATTTTGGATTTTTTAAAAAAGATTTTATTTATTTGCGAGAGAGAGAGAGAGAGAGAGCCCAAGCCGGGGGAGGAACAGAGGGAGAGAGACAAGCAAGGTTCCTGGTGGGGGGGGGGGGCGGTTATAGTGCTACGTTCTGAATTCCTTGGAAATTCAGTAGGGTTGTCCCCTTTCAGAGTAACTCAAACTGCATTGAAGTGTTTGCAGTAGTTGGTTCTTGAAAAATACTCTCTCTGGACGTATAACTCCCCGTCAACTGCAGATATGAACAATTCGCTGTGCCCTACGCTATTTCGACTTACAACCTTTCTCACACACTTACTTTTTGGTTTTGGTTTTTGAGAGCGGGCGAGCGAGCGAGCGCACTCTTTGGGTCGGGGAAAGGGAGGAGCAGAGGGGGACGGAAGGAGAGAGTCCTAAGCAGGGCTCCCTGCCCAGTGTGGGGCTTGATCTGAGCCCCGAGATCCCGGCCTGAGCCCAAATCAAGAGTCAGAGGCTTAAGCCAGCGGCTCCCCGGGCGCCCCACACTTACTTCTTACAGTGATTTCTTGTTCAATGAGAAAATATCTTTAACTTAATGCTTGTCATTAGAGGGTGACTGGACAATTGCCCGCGCGTTAAAACAAATATACTCTTATTAAACAATAATTAAAAAATCAGAATTCCTAATGTTCATTTTCTGCAAACGTTGTGCTTAGGCGTATTTCGGATTCCTTTCCAGAACTTAAGCCTATGCTATGTGTAATCGCATAAGGACGGTTGGGGGGAAAGAGAAAACTATGGGGCTTCCCCTCGGCCCTACTTGCCTATTTCCTTGGCTCCTGTAAGCATTTTACAGTTTTTAAAAGCGCGGCTCTGGATGGAGACCCAGCCGTTACTCGCGGGCCTGGGGCGCTGCGGGCACTGCGCGCAGGGCGCGGGGCCTGGGGCCGCGGGGCCGGGCTCACCGCCAGGACTCGGCCGAGACCGGACGCGAGGGCCAGGGTCGCTGCCGAGGAGAAGCAGGGGCAGCGAGCGGCCAGGAGCGGGTCCTCGGAGCGCAAAGAGCCGTCGGAAGGTCCGCGGCCCTCCGGGAGCGTCGGAGGAAGAGCGGGCGGCAGCGAGGGGATGCCGGGAGGGGGCGCGCCGGGAGGACAGACGGTCCAGGTGACGTCGCGCCCCAGCCCTGCCCGACCCGCGTCAACCGCCTCGGTTCGCCGGCCCCAGAGGGCCGCGTCCCCACGCGAGTCCTGCGCAGAGGAAGCGCACGCGGAGCGGAACCGGCCGCGGATGGACCGCGTGGACCCTCCCGAGGGACACCCGTCAGTGCTGCCCTGGGCCAGGGTTCGACCTTGACCCAGACTGTGCTTCCTCAGGAAAACGGCCAGCGGAAGCAGAGAACTCCCCTGGCCTGAAATGGGCCCCGAGACCACGCACCCAAGTCTCTTTTTCTTAAGGTTTTATTTATTTGACAAAGAGAGAGAGCACGAGTAGACTGAATGGCAGGCAGAGGGACAGGGGAGCAGGCCGCCGAGCAGAGGGCCCCATGCGGGGCTCGATCCCAGGACCCCGGGACCATGACCCGAGCCCAAGGCAGCGGCCTAACCACTTAACTGACTGAGCCACCCAGGCGCCCACCAAGTTTCAGTAAAGAGCAAATCACCCAGTTTCAATCCCATATTCCCTGAGGCGCTAACATGAAGTTTGCATTTTTCACAGAAAAGGGAGTGAGTGTCCTGCAATAAGAATTTAGCTTTTCTCTTTATAAAAGCGAGTTAATAACTTCACATGTTTAGGGGGAAAACGAGCATAAAGCTTCTGATCTGGAGTCTCCCAGAACCGGAGTAAATATACCAGTGGGCCAACTTGTTAATATCTTTAAGGGAACAACACACTATTGTCATCACCTTGCAACATAGTATCATTAAGTTATTCTAAGTTGATTTTCACTAAGAATCAACACTAAATTGATTCTATAATATTACTGATTTGATAGTGCCTCCGAGAATTGCCCTAGCGAATAGGCTGAGTCTTAAACTCTTGTTGGCAGGTGTTTGTATCTGCAATTTGGGGTGAAATTTTGGAACACGTAAGATTATATCCTTAAATGATTTTGTGTGTATTTGTATG
Organism: Mellivora capensis; assembly: GCA_004024625.1. Taxonomy (NCBI): domain Eukaryota; kingdom Metazoa; phylum Chordata; class Mammalia; order Carnivora; family Mustelidae; genus Mellivora; species Mellivora capensis. The sequence goes on along the minus strand of PISX010000352.1, from coordinate 179,014 downwards.
TATGATGAATTAGTTGTACACAGTTCTCACATAAAGAGAAAATAAAAAAGCAAAAGCCATAATCACATCATTTTTTTCTATCTCCAAATTTGGCATCTTGGGATAATTTTTCATCCTGCCGTAAATTCATAACTAGATATATTACCATCTTCCTTTCTTTGTACTGATATTTTCTCTCATAATTATTTGTGAACTCTTGTCATTAAAAATATATACACTTACAGACTGGACTTTTCTTTTAAAGATCACTTAAGGACTAACATAAAATGTACCCTTATATTTAGAAGTTTCTGTCTCACACACTTATATATTATAACTCAACTAGTGAGAATTATCATTCAAATGTAGGAACAGTCTAATGTGGAAGTGGTGGCCAGTAACAACATAAACTCATTTTATTATAATTGAATTAGACACATGCATTAAATAATATTTGAGAGACAAAAGGGACTTGTCTAAAATTGGTTGTGGCAGGCTGCCCTCCCAGAAGAGTGACTCCCTACAGATCTCCCTGTCCTCAAGGCCACTCTTCATCACACCAGAAAGTGGACAGAACTTCCCCAAACAGAAATGTTGATGTGGCAAAACCCTACAGCAATCCTGCCCTGTCATTCAGCTCCGCTGTGCACCTGGGACCCAGTCCCCGGATCTCACCCAAGGTTGGCGCAGGCGGTCTCCCTCCCCACAGGTGCACTCACTTGCTGGTAGAGGAAGCTGGAGCTCCTGTTCCTCCATACCATACTGCTATGTGCTGCCCGCCTCAAACCAGGCAATGGATGGCTGCTTCCATAATTACGCTGCTTACGAGCCCCCAGGACCTGGGAGACAAAGTCCCGCTTCCAGAATTGGAAGTCTAGCTTGGCTAGACTTCGGGTCTGCTCAAGAACGCGTGGACAACCAGAGTCCCGCACACCTGCTGCAGTTCCCGTCTCCAAGTTTTTCCCCTAGAATGCTGCTCCTGCAGGTCTGGGGCCTGTGTGCCGCCCAGCTCTGTGCTCTGTTGCCATGACAACAGTGACAATAACAGCTACTCCACAACAGCTATTTACTGGGCTAAAGACTATCAGCCTTCACCAAAACCCAAAGAAGTAATAAACTTATCTTCGTTTTAGAGGTAGAAATGGAAGACAAAAGAGGCTAATTAATTTGCCCTCATCTACTTAGATAATAATCAATGGGGTCAGATTGTAAATTCAGGTTGGTCTTTGCTTTGAATCTTTATAGCATTAGCTCAATTATTCAAACTGTTGAAAGGGAGAAAACTTAGCCACTTTGTTAACTAAGTCCTAAGCCAAAGATCCTTAAATCGCTGTTGCTAAAACATGAAGTTTATTATAATGGCTGAAACTCTACAGAGTTCTGGTAGAGGCCGAGTGTTTAAACTTGTCTGGAATAGTAAAGAGAGGCAGGTGCCTGCCTCTAGTATTTGTGGGCCAGGAGCAAAAGAACAAATGGAGGATGATATGTGTCTAAATATTTAAAAATTATAGATCAAGCTAATAATTCATAAGTAAGTCATGTTCCGTCCTTCTACTTTGATAAGTATACTCGAACAGAAATGATATCATTATTTTTACATGCACACCTGGCACGCAGCTATGTTCTTTATGACTGCAAACCAGCAAACTATCAAAAACAGCTTAAGTCAATCATTATTGTGCTTGTCGGCATGTTCTCTTTAGAGACTCAAGCAAATAACAAAATAAAAAGATACATAATTCACTATGTATTATATACTTTTTGATGAAATTTCTTTCCTTTTCCTTTCATTTCAGGAAAACCACCATTTAGGTCGTTATAATCAATATTTTTACATATTTAGGTTCTATCGACAACAATGATGGATTAACCATTCTTTCTCAGGACACTGTAGCTCTTTGATCTTTCATTTTAATTAAATTCCATCTAGAGAATCTTCATTTTCCTGATGAGTAGCACTTGGAATTTTTAATGACATTTTTAAAGCATTTCTTGTATTTGGAAATTAACCATGAATTTTACAAATCATTCTTAAATATTGTAATGAGGCCATATATGATAAATTACTATCATAGAAATTACTGCAAAATATTTTAAATGTAGTATATAAATCATTTTCTCCTATTTAAAAATTTTACCTCCTCTTAAAGCAATAACTTAGTTCCATACACTACTTAAGTCCTCATTTAATTTTTTAAAAAATATTTTATTTATTTATTTGACAGAGAGAGACACAGTGAGAGAGCAGGGAGAGTGGGAGAGGGAGAAGCAGGCTTTTGGCTGAGCAGGAAGCTTGATGTGGGTCTCCATCCCAGGTCCTTGGGCTCATGACCTGAGCCGAAGGCAGACGCTTAATGACTTAGCCACCCAGGCCACCCTTAATTTTTTTCAATACTGGAATATTAAAAATTTTTAATGTGGTATCCTGTTGTTGTTTTTTCCAGATCTCTCTTTAGTCAACACTATACTCAATCTATAATACCTCAAAATAGTTCCTTTATAAATTAGTTTGGGGATTACTTGTATGTGAATCTTCTTCTTCATAGTCATACAAATATTTCCATGCCCTTCTTACATCTATACATTTTCTACACATTTTAAAGAAATGTCATTCTTGTTGCATATTTTATTTGAAGTTTCTTAAAATTTAGAGAAAACACCTTTTTTCTATTTTAAAAAATAAATTCTTTTTAAAATCGAAATATCTGTTTTTTTATATCTACTAATTGTGAATAGAACAAATCCAAAATTAATTTTATTATCCGTGAAAGTCCATGACTCACTTTTTATTTGAGGATTTTTTGGTTTTCAGCTTAATTCTTCCAGTGTACCTCATAACTTTTCAAAATGCATTCTAATTGTTTTAAGTCTTGAGTTAACATTCCCTCATATATCTGAGAATTCTCATGAAGACATCAGTAGGCAGGGAGACAAGGGAATAACCACCTGGACCTCATGCTCTTTCTTCTTGCCGATCACCTGCTCTGGCTCCTGTCGCCAAACCCAAGGGAAGTCAGAAAGCCCAAGTGTAAGCAGTTAGTTGCAACCCAGAGCATTGAACTCCCTCCCAAGGATTTGGTTTGGTGTGCCCATTCCCCAGCTGCTGTGGGTACTTCTGTTAAAGGCTTACACCTACAACCTTCTCAAGAGGACTATCATTGGGTGATTGAGGTCACATTTCCTGGAGGTGCCTGTGAGTTACACATCTTCTGTGACTAATGAGGAAGGTGCTACAAAAACCCCACCCCCCTGTCTCAGGTTGGAAAAGGCTGTGTCACAATTTATATCCCAGAGCCCCCCATGGGATCATTTCAAAGCTCCATTGCACTTGAAACCACGTTCTTCTGTAGTTCTTTCCCACTTACCATCTGCCTCCCTCACTCCCCGATAGTTTGTCCTGAGAGCACCGTCCTGATGCGTTGTGTATACTCCAATCCCATCTCAGGGGGCGCATCTAGGGAACCCGCACCAGGAAAGAACGAAGACGTGTTCAGTGTCGTCACAAAGAGCAGTCCCTGGAAGAGAGAGCAGGGTGAAGAAGGGCGGAGAGCAAACCTGAACATATGCTCATGGGAGCCTGGAATATTAGGCATCTGCAGGAGACACTCCTTGGTGCTGCCCCCAAAATGCATTAGCCCAGCTTTTCTCATTAACAGATCCTAGCTTCGGGAGTAAAAATGGCTACATTTCTCAATATCTCTTAAAGCTAGGGATGACTGTGTACCCTAGTTCAGAACAATGAGAAGTCTCAGGAGAAGTCCGTCTTGCTAATCAAAAACCCAAAATTACAGTAGGAGAAAGACATTTTGCCCTTTTCCTTTTCTCCTTCTTCATGCCAGGAGCACAGGGACTGGAAGCCTGGAAGGACAATAGCCATCTGGTCATGATTTTCATGACCATGATTTTTTTCATTTTCATGATCATGGTTTTCATGATCTGAAAATTATGAGGACAAAAGAAAATAAATATGTTAGGATAACTTAGTAGTAAAATACTCTGGGTCCCTGTTGTACCAGTCTGGACTGCCTTCCCATAGATTTCTCATTGTGCAAGAAAAAGAAAACCTCCTCTTTTTAAATAACTCTTAGTCAGATTTTCTGTTATTTGTGGCTGAACTCATTTGTGTTACAGCAACCATTAAAAGAATAAAATAAAGTTAGAGACTCAGAGACTCAGAGTTTTGTTTTCTCAGAGCAGAGCTCATCTCTAACATCATACCTTTCCAAGTCTAGGCATTTAGTCTGGTTCATGACTTCTCCATCAAGTGCACTGAAAAATAAAGCCAAGCACGCTGGCAAGACACATCGATGTTTTAGTCACGCACAGAGTCAGGATCCTGCAGACGAGACAAAATATGTGGGGAGTAAGGAGGCCATTCGGCATGCAGAACAATTTTAACAGGTGCAGGAAAATTAGCCAAATGGAAATAGGCTGAGGCCGAAGGCAATTCTCAGTGTCTTATCCAAATATGTGTCTGAGAATTATTGCCCAATGTAAATGCTCATGGTTCTGGTTTCAAATCTTGCCCAAGAAGAGAAATAAGTCTTGTCACAACAAAGTATCCAAGTGCCTTTTGGGCAGATATCGTGCATATTTTCCAGAAGAAACAGTTTTCTGGGTCAAGTCACATTTGTCTTATATGGACATAGGCATAAGTGCCTTATTGAAATAGCAAAGTACAATGTGATAAGCGCTAATACTTCTGACAAGTGTTAAAATTGAGAATCTATGTTTTTAAAGCCTTGAGGGTAACATCTTTTTGTCTTTGTGATAGGTACGTAATCTTAAAGTCAAGCACCAGGAGCAATGGCTCTGGGCCTGAATTGAATATTTTGGGGATAGGGGAATTATGTGAAATAACTGAGTAACAGTAACCCAAACTGATTTATCACATCCTGTATTCCAGTGCAAAAGAATTTCACATAATTCTCAGAGACAATGAAATCCTATTTGGTCCAAATAAATGCTGTACATTTTTTTTTTTTTTTAGATTTTATTTATTTATTTGAGAGAGAGAGGCAGTGAGAGAGCATGAGCAAGGAGAAGGTCAGAGGGAGAAGCAGACTCCCGTGGAGCTGGGAGCCCGATGTGGGACTCGATCCCGGGTCTCCGGGATCATGACCTGAGCCGAAGGCAGTCGTCCAACCAACTTAGCCACCCAGGCGTCCCTCCAATGCTGTACATTTTTATGAGGCCTGTTAATACGTTACTAGAAGTGGACCATTAGGACGCACACTGCACACACACCTACACACACACTATGCTGGCAATCATCTATAATCTTTTACTTATTTTATAGTTTGAACCGAATGTTCCTTCTGGCTTTGAATACGAGTCCCATACTTGGAAACCGAACTCAGCCAACATTTATATGAGAGAGAATCAACCCTAAATGATGTAAGAAACTTTATTCCCAGAGATTGTAATTCCTGGATGTGAAATACTATTCTGAGGAGAGGAGAAAATTTAAACTCCATTCTTGCCAACTACGAAAACCATGAGTCTGACTACATTTGACTGGTGTGTGAACCAAAGCACGTTGGACTGGTGTGTCAGATACAGTAATGACCACATGGACAAGCAATTTGTGGAGAAACCCTCACTTTAGACAAGAAATGTTTGACCTAGTGTTTTCGTACTCTCTAATGCTCAAGAAAGCTTATATTCAAGGATATAGTGAACCACACAAGAGGTTTCAATTTCTAGCCTGAGGTCGATGGCCCGATTCATCTCTCATTCATTCATCCATTCTTTCGTCCATTCAAAACAGATAAAGACATTTAATATGTGGTGAGCTAAGTATAGGAATTTCAAGTCAAAAGTGGCAAAATTCCCCAAAGAGCCAATTTAATAGCAGAGACAAACTATAAGGGAACAGTTCCAATTATAAACACATGCACCCAACAAGGGCACACACCAGGGCCGTGGACACTCAACAACCCAGCGGGAAATGAGGAGAAGAAGTGTTAAGAAAAGCCTCACAGAACTATTTGGACAGATTATTAGGGAATCAGTGAGAATTGTGACTTAATATCAAAATTAAGAAGGAACTAGCGAGTAAAGTGCATCACATAGAATAAAAATGTCCGCGAGGACGATCGTAAGCCCATGTCTGTAAAGACAGAATGAAGCTGGATTATGAACGCTCATGCCTGGCACATAGGGATTTGGATTTTAACAGGGTGATCGGGACCCAGTGAGGGCCTTTTAGGTGTGGAACATGAGTAGATGTTTATTTTAGAAACCTGACTTTGACAAATTTGGTTATATTGGAGGCGAGGGAGAGGAAAGACAGAAATGTCATGCAATACGGAAGGAATGGGGATAGACTGGACTAAAACAGTGAGCTCGGTAATAGAGATAAACTGTGAGATGCTGAGATGCGGATACAGGTGAAAAAGAAAAGTAATCTCGGGTTTTTGCTCTGGAGGCTTAGGTGATATGGCACTTAATAATGTAGGACAGATATTGGAAAGGAATGGAGAAGATCGTTCAATTATGGTCACAAAGGACACCCTGGTAGAATTTTTTTGTGGACAATTGGAAATATAGATATGAATTTGAAAAGAAAGGTGAAAAATTGAAAGTCAGGGTCAGTAAGAATAGAACTTGAAGTAAAAGGACCGGACATCATCTCTCGCAGAACGCAGTATTGAAAAGAGAAGAGAATTAAGCATAGATTCTTAGGAAATATTCCATTTAAGGGTCAGACAAGACATGACAGGGTGCTAATTTTAATATCAGCTATTAGATCTGGCTTGTATGGGTCCCTTTTTGTGTGCATTTGTTGTTCGTTGAATTTTCCAATATAGATTCAATTCAATTGACCAGTATGACTGAAAAAAAGCATAAAATTGAAAATCGTTTCAATAAATTGTACTAAACTTTTTCAGATGAGTCTCAATATGGACATATATTAAAATATGATGTAAATTGTTCTGCATTTGTGTCAACAGTTCTAACAGTTTTAAAAGGAAAGAGAATCATCTACACAGCGACTTTATGAGAATATCTTCAAAAAACTTCTCCAAACTATTCAAGAACTATAATACAATGTTAAGCGATTCTTCAGAGTGTCCAGATCTTAGCTTATAAATTTGAGAATGAAAAGCTGGCAATATGCTTAGAGTAATATAAAGAATATGTAAATCTGTTTATGAAGAAACATCACATCTTTAGGTATACACGTTTCAATATTTACTCCTGGTTTAATAATCACACATTTTTAATTTTTGGAGAATCCTAAAGGAGAAGAGATATTCAGAAACTGCAGCCTTCTTATCCGTAGAATAACAAGAACAACAAAAAACAATGTCCCACCTATTAACTGAAAAAGGGAAATTTAACTGAAATCACTATTTCCGATTTATGGCACCGAGAAGTTTCACTTTAACTAAATCTACCTATTGGTCTAGAACAATGCAGCCTCTCATCCACAGACTGCAATAAACACACCTTCTGACAAGACATTCTCTGAGCCTTAAAATTTGACAGTGTTTTCCAAGTATTTTTCTGCCCCCCGCAAAGAGTTTATAAGATCTTTTATAGATACCTAGTTTTAAACACCACATTGCCTCATTTGATACACAAAACACCTATAACATAGGCAAAACTGACACAATTATTTCATTCTTAGAGATGAGGAAACTGAAAAATAATAATAAAAGTAATATTAATTAGAACTTTCCAAACCTAGCCTGTTGCAAGCAACAGGCTCTGAACATTCCTTTCCGAAAACTGTCTTATCTTCACAGATAACTAAGGAGTTAACACTAATTTTATTTTCAGTTTCCAGATGAAGAAACTGAGTGTTAGAGAGTCGGGATCTTTTCCAAGGTCACATAGCTGGTGGGTGTTAGAAATGGGATCCAACTAGATCCATCAGATGCTAAATTCCACATTCTTAGCCTTTGTTCTGCTTTCTGCATGTGAAATGGCTTTGGGGAGTGCTCGTGGAGAAAGAGTAGATCAGGAGAAGACAGAGAATCAGGACTGTGTGGCAACTGTGAATTATTTGTGAACTGTGAATTACTACTAAATGCTAGCAGTGGGATTAACTCCAGGTTCATGACTCCAAATCGTGGGACCCTGAATTCAAGTCTTCCCAAAGTACCCTGAAGATGGACATAGCTGAGTAACATAGATGGCAAGCTAGACAGGTTTTGACAATATGATAATATCTATTGAGCAGGTCCCATGTTCCAGGTACACTGAGCTGTATTATTCACAAATGTCACCTTATTTAATCTTAACCCTCCCCGGTATCACATATCAAATTTATTTTTTATGTATTTAAATTTCAAGAGGCATCAGGTTTTTCAAGGGACCCTGTGTCCAGGAAATGAAATAGAGCTTCAAGTGTCAACAACAACAAAAAAAAAGTCCAAGAACTACCCAGAAGCAATAGGTTTTTCCAAGAGCCTTGCTGAGTCCAAATTGCTGCATGATGAAAACGTGCTCTCATCACTCCTCGTCGGGGAAGGCGACCAACACTGAGACATGCTCAGCCGAATGGCTCAGTGCAGCCCTTTCCTGGCCAGGATGCATTTTATCCCCATGCTGGCTGGCCTCTTAAACCAGAACTATATTTTCAGTCCAGTGAGCCCCTGGGATAGTGTGCTTTCCGGGTAGTCAGCGAGCTATAAGGTCTGGAAAATCTTGCATTTTGAAAAATATTGCAAAACAGTGCCATCACGAAGAAGAAAGAGAAGACATTCAAACTCTATCGTATCGCAAGACATAAAGTACTCGAAAAGTACAGCGTTTAACTGTCTATTTTTATTCAGTAGACAAACGCACATAGGAAAGATTCCGTTTGCTCACCTAGTGGTTATATATGAGGAGGAGTAACAGCTTTGAAATTAAAATAAGACTGTTCTTTTTGGTGAGTGTACACGAGCATAATATCCCATGGAATTTTTTCCCCAGACAGTTAAATTAACTCATTGGAAATGTAGCATACTAAATGATGCCTTCCAAGAAGTAACATGCAATCATTTCTTTTTCAGGCTTGATTAAATTCCCTCTGCCTGTACAAATTTTATATCTGTGCCCAAATTTTATGTATCCATTTCTGATCATTGAACAGAGCACAGACTCTGGCTGATCTATCCCCAGTATTCGATAAACTCAAGGAAGCAGCAGTTTTCATCTTGTTCTAGGGAACTGCATGGCTCCAAGGGGTAAAACCCATCTGCACCGTGTCTGGGGTCATGCTTTAAGGGGCCAGAGGTTGCGTAGGTTATTGGAACGTGCCCACGTCCCCAAAATTGTACAATAGGATCTTGCCCTCATCTGACAATAGGAGAGCTGTCTAACTGAAGCCTTTGCTGTGAGTGAACGCAGAACCGCCTTACTGAGCAGAATACCTTGCACTGGTCAGACTTGGTGCACACGGGACTCCCATGTGCAGTGGGAGACTAGAGCAGAATCCCAAAGCGGAGTCCAGTAAACAAGATCTACCTTTCAGGTCGAAAGGTATATTCCAGGGAGTGACAATCAATAAGACCAGAAGCATTTAGCATCAGAGTCCCCATTTTCTCCATCAGCAAGGTGGAGGCACACTTCGCTATGGGGACTATGGGGACAGCACAGCAGCCTCTGCTGCCCCAGCCTCGCCAATCCTCCTTATGCGGCCGTTTCCCTAGTCACTGAACCGACTACCCCTCAGCCACAAGGGAAAGGGGCTGGGGGTACCAGGAAGCACTACCAGTGCTTTGGTGAGTGACCAGACAAGGGACAAGTAGAAGCCAGACGTGAAAATCCGCAGCACTTGGTAGAGTTGACTATCGTGTGCTCCATTAGTTGGAAAGCACTGCAAGCTATATAGCAGGTTCATGGAAATTATTTAGCTGGTTTATAAATCAAATTGACCTTTATTTTTGTGCAGAAATATGGAATGTGAAATATTCAGGTATGTTCAAAATACAAGAAAAAAGCCAGCAAAAAAAATTTTTTTCAGACCAACTGGGTGGCTCAGTCGGTTAAGCATCTGCCTTCAGCTCAGGTCATGATCCCAGGGTCAGGGGACCTGGTCCCACATCTGGCTCCTTGCTTAGTGGGAAGCCTGCTTCTCAGTTTCCCTCTCCCCCTCCCCCCTCCCCTGCTCATGTGCTTGCGTGTGCTCTCTCTCTCAAATAAATTAAAAATCTTCAAAAAAATATTTTTCTATCTTAAAGAAAATCAAAATCAAGGTCAGAAGTTGACAGAGTATCTGAACTCATTATAGTTTAATACCCAGAAGTAAAGATTGTAATTTTTTAAAAAAACATAGTTAATTTAAAATGAACCTATACAAGCAGTACTACCTGATCTTTGGATTCCATAAGACACGCCCCAGTGTCTTTCTAATGACATTCCTGTCTTCTGCTTAACTTTGCTTGAGTAAGGCTGCCATTTGCAAATAAAAGAACGCCAGCTAGCCAACCAGCATAATGACATTTGTCTGGCAGGTTTGTGTTATTTCTTGAAAAGGGATCGGCATGCAGTAGGCAGTCCAGAGATGGTGGCTGTTGTTAGCAGGGTTAACTTGACCATGTTAGGTTTAGCTGGTTTATCTCTTTATATTTTAGACTCTGTGAAAGACAGGCAAAGCCTATTTAATGTTGGAACCGCGGGAGGAGAGATGGGTGGATGGGAGAGGAAGGGGGCATCGGCGTGGAAGCAAGATCAATGCTGGTGGCCAGAAGGGGACAGCTACTGAGGCTACATCACTCTCATGCCTTCCTCGGTCACCTCGGCCTCGTAATGCCGGATGCAGCTCTTTAACAACACACAGCGCCAAGCTGAGAGTTTACGTCTAAGAAAAACCTCGGATTTCATATGGGCTTCTTTTTCAGTGCCTAAAAAAAGCAAATGAAATTTCAAGTCAATTTCCAAGAAAAAATGTCAGTTCTTTGTTAAGGGGCAGGTGATTAGCGCTCTAACAATAAAAACGTCTAGTAATCACATGGGGATAAGGAAGACTCTTCCGTAATATTGTTAGGCTAGGCATGTTGAAAATAACTGAAAAGGATTTCTGATTATATTTTTTTTCTTCCACTGATTTAAATGATTGAAGTGTTGAACTGTAATTAGTTGTTAAAAATCAGATATCTAAACACACACAAAAATGACCCAAATACTAAAGTACTGTAGGTCTTAGTATATATAGGCTAAACAGAGTAAATGTATTTAAATATGCATAGTAAAATATAGTTCATTTAAATATCTCATATGAATTAATTTGTCAACCTTAAATTGTCTTTTTTCTCTCTTTGAGAAAAGTGTTTAAAATAAAAATACAGGGGGCGCCTGGGTGGCTCAGTGGGTTAAAGCCTCTGCCTTTGGCTCAGGTCATGATCCCAGGGTCCTGGGATCGAGCCCCAAGTCTGGCTCCCTGCTCCGCCAGACGCCTGCTTCTCCCTCTCTCACGCCCCCTGCTTGTGTTCCTGCTCTCACGATCTCTCTCTCTCTGTCAAATAAATAAATACAATCTTAAAAAAATAATAAAAAATACATCCATCAGGGAAAAATAACATATGGGAAACCAAAGTAATAAGCAACGCTTTTGTGATTCTATTTCAGGTTTTCATTAGCGTGGTGGAGAATGTGGTTTAATTATGTCAGAGCCATAGCACCTTTATATGAAGGGGTTGAAGACTGGATGTAGATAGATTTTTTACATAAATGGGAGGATTTTACCTTAAATAGGAAGAATTATATGTACTTGCATGCATATGATAGCTGGAATCTACAGTTCCCTTAGAACAACTCCTCTTATGATTTGTAAAAGAAATCAGCAAAATGTCTGGCATTTTGGAGGATTCACAAGCAAGGAGCGAAAAGCAACCCTCTACGGTTTACATCTAGTATGGTTTCCAATCAGTAGAGGGCTCCCTCGTCTGTACAAGACCCGCATTACAAATGCACAATCTGTACATGTAGCCAGTCACACACCGTGCACACACAGGCACACACACACTCTTACACACACCAGCTAGATTAATAAAGCTGTCATTTTTCATTGTTTTCAAAGCACCTTTAATATCAGTTGATTTTAAAGCTCGGGGAAATGAATGCATAGGCAACACCCACTGGCAATATGTTAGAACATTCTCTACCTAAAAATACTGATAGGTGTTTACAAGTTTCCTTCATCTCACTGTGACATTCCTCAGCTCTGATGTGCATTTGGCTGCCTTCCTGAATTCACACATCTCTATGTTTGCTCATGTGCTTGTGCATTTTGCAGAAGTGTCACTACCCAAGCTTTGCAAAATAATGAACTAAATCTTCTAAGTGATGTCGTTGAGGCTGTGTCTTTATGTCCTCCAAAACTTGGGAGTACAAAAAAAAAACAACAAACCAAAACCTCCAACTAGTGATGTTTACTTTTGATAGAAGTCACTGAACCCAGCTGTATTTTTCTCCTGTTGAAAAATTGATGAAGATGTCCTAACTGGGTTGACTTTTATTTGGGAGGGTTTTTTTTTTTGTTTTTTTTTTTTTGTTTTTTGTATTATCCCCCCCTCTCCTTGGCCTGTGGGCTAGCTGACTCACTGATCCATAATGAAAATGCCAAAACTATGAAAACCCCACTGGGGCAGAAATTTGTAACAGAAAGGGAATTTCTGGCTGCGCGAAGCAGGGCTGCAACAGTCTCGGGCTGTACCCCGAGGCCGGTTTTCATGAGGTAGTTAAAAACGAGCTGGGCTGCCAGCAGAATCAACTGTGTCAACATCTTGCTGATTGTTCGCTGCAGTGGCCCAACAGAAGCTGAAAAACATTAGTTTGCATGGACCACTGGTGGAACCCACTTATATCCAGCTGATCCTACGTTACTATTTTGCTCAGCAGCCAAATCCAAGAATTCATTTGGATGCTCTTACAAGAGATAGAAGGGAAAGAGCCTGTGGTTTTCTGTACCTCATCAACCACCAGCCTGTGAAACTTTTCCCACCCTCACTTCATTCAGGATAGGATTGATTGCTCCTCCCTCCTCTGCGCCCGCACTAGGCTATCTACCTCTGTGATCATGTCACTCGCTTCTTCCGGTTTCACATATTTCCATTAGCCACTCCATCATGGAGTTGAAAATGGAGCCATTTTTATAGTAATAGGCTGTCCCTTGCCCTCTACCCCATTTACTCTTTGCCAAAGTCAAACCCTTGAAGTGCCTCATCTTATCACCTAAATATTTCTGGGCATATCCAGAAGATGTCCGTCTCACTATGCATGAAGTCAGTCAGCTCTCAGAGAGTGACTGCTGAATACCACCCCTTCATTCAGGACAAGGAAGCTCGTCCATGCCACAGGTCTGAACCTCGTTTCACAATCCAAAGCTCCTGCCAGGGAAACTGACATTTTGATCTCCTCTCCCAGTCCTGCGTTACTCTCTCAGTTGGTTATAAAATTGGAGTGGAAGGAAGAAACGTGTTTAATTGTAACCATCTCCCCTCCCCAGCCTCAGCAGCTATGCAGTATCATCTTCGTGGAAAAACTAAAATCCAGAGAGGTTAACTGACATACAAAAATCATCCGTTAGTAGGCGCCAGTCTTAGAATTCCAACCCAGCCCTTTCTAATCCCAGAACCCCATGCTTGTTTCGCAGCTCCCGCAACATTAGGTAAGATGTTTACCCTCGCATAGCAAGGGCTCGTATCTACGGTATTAGACCTCTGCCTACAAAACGAGAGGTGTAAATACAATGGCTTCATAGACCGTGATGAGGTCGGTCTCAGCATCATCTAAACAAAGCCCAACCCCTTTGTTTGGCACCAAAGTTACCCATTCTTCATGACCACAATTCCCCATTGCCGATGCCTGTGCTCGGAGGTACGCTTGTCCACTCAGTAAGGCATTTCCAGCCCTTCCTCTGAGCCTTTGCTCACGCTAGCCCTCTCAGCCTTCCCTTTATTCTCACTTCGCCTCACCCACCTCGTTCCTGATTCTAAGTTAGGATCTTGGTCCTGAACACTTTCTCCATTTACCTTGGACTTTCTCTGCTTTCCTTCAACAGTTACTGTTGTAAATTACATTTTGCATGTATGCACACTCTTATATTGTTGCCGAGTTTTGCAAATGCATATGCCATTTTCACATGTCTGGATAGTAATTTCTGGAGATCATTAGTCTTCACTGTATGTGTATATATTAAGTAGTTTGTTCATATTAGACACAGGTGGCATATCTCATCACTTACAGATGGTGTTTACTCTGTTGACAGGTAAATCACCCTTTCCCACTTCAAAACTACTCAAGCTCTAGAATTCATCTACCTAGAAACAATGTCTCATACATCCCTGCCATTTTCTTTTTTAAATAAAAAGTTAAGGGTTTTTTTTTCTAAAAATTTAATCTTGAAATAGAAAACAAGAGGATGAGGAGAAAACAGGTAATATTTAATCGTTTTTTAGAGTTTTCTATCTTCAGAAAATGTTTTAATCTGAAATTTTGATACATGGGGCAAGACAAAGTTCTTTTGATCAAGATGAAGAATACTAAGATTGGATTGATTTAAACTAACAAAGACACATACATTTCCATTGACTACCAGGGGATATTAGCATTATATGCATAATTATTTAACCATGGGTAAACATCAGTCCATGAATATGAAGTCATTAGTAAAATTATAAATATCAAAATACTTTATAGAGTATTATATAACCGATAATACCAACAAACATAGCAGCTAGATCTCTGGCGATAAATATTTAAATTTTCAGAATAACTTAAGTTTCCCTTTGTAGTCAGCATTTTAAAAATCTTTCTATAACTTGGAGAAAAATTATAAATTATACTGAGAGGAAATAGAGGGATGAGTAAGAATTTCCGTAGCTAAAAGGAGTGGTAAATTATGTCATCTTTTATGGAATCTGAATGGTTGGCAATGGCTGTGTAGACCCTAAAGCTTTAGGTTGAGGAAGATTCTGGTGTTCGAGCCAGCTTCCGTCAGGTCATGATTGATTAGTAATGTCTGCCACAAATGAGGAACTGTAAGGGAGAGCACACGTGTCATATAGCCCTCTCCCTTATATAAAAGGACCCACTTATAGTCCTATTCATGAGATTTTGTTATTTTTGGTTCTTCTTTGGGGTGCGTGAGAGGTTCATTCTCATTCCTGTTGACGTCATGCAATATGCATGTATAGGCATGTATATGTACATGCAATGTGAGGGGTATAAAAGATGTATAAGGCCCTCGGTGTTTTGGAATATGCTCACACTGGGGCAGAATGGTAGTAGATCGCTGGCAGTGTCATGGAAGTAAGCCAGATCTCCAAATGGTGGGGCAAGGAATGGGGGAGAAGGTGTTTGCTTTCCATGGTATAAATATGTCTACCACAACTGATTTCAAGTTACCGATGCGAAGCCATTACGGTGAGAGCTGGGAAGAGTGTGCACAATCCAAGCTAGTAAGAGAAGCTGTGGCACACCACTGACTGTATAGACTTCTAGGATTGAGTGTGCTGAGTAAATGCGGGGCCAGAGAACAGAGGACAGGCACAATGACTCAGGGAAAGGCCAGGAGTCCATCGGTAATCAACTGTCTACAAATGGGCAACAGTATCAGTTATAAATCAGAACTCAAGCCAACATAAGAATCAGTTTCAGGGCCATCCTTCACAAGCATACAATGTACCTTATCAATTGACATGATGTTCAAATGTTGTGGGGCCATATGCTAAAGTGGCATAGTGTACCAGTAAAGTACATGGCTTCTGCAGCCAGACCCTTTGGAGCTGAATCTTAGTGATGACATATATTACCTCTCTAATGTTGAGAAAGTAACTTAGCCCTTTTGTGCCTCAGTTTCCCCATCTTCTAAAATAAGGATATTAATAGTACCTATACCATGGGGGTCATGTTTAAGATTATAGTAGTAATTGTAAAGTACATAGAATAATTTCGGAATCCAGTGCATTAAGAATAGTGCTTAAGTGTTTGTAAAATGAAGGTGCATAAAATGTACTTTTGAAACTTTTATTGAGACATCATTATCCATATATAACTTGCCTTTGAATTTAGGACAGAGCAACAGGATAGCCAGGATAAAAATGTTCACTGGGGTAACTGATTAACTCACATTCATAAACATAACTTTATTTACACTTTTATATTATCCCAGTAATTTGGGAAGATAACTGGGAGTAATGATTATAATAACAAACATACAGCAATTTTCTAAAGTTCTTTTATAATTAAGAATTTTATGGCAAATTTAGTTACAAGGCCCAAATTTACTTACATTTTTGTTCTTACAAACAAAGTCCATTTTAAATTGTGAATTAGAACTTATTTTAATGTTAATTATATTACTGAGTTTCATGATATCAAAAATTTATAGCTTTTAAATCTAAAAATATCACTATGGATATAATAAAGGACACCTTTTTTTCTATTAGAAATTTAAAAACCTTCCATTTTCCAAATATAAACTCATGAAAAGAAAAGAATTCTGGTAGTGGTCAAGCTCATTATCCCACATTGATCTTTTTCACCTCAGCACTAGATTTCTAAACTCTTAAGTCAGTGTAAATTCTACATTTAGTTGAGTTTTTAACTAAAACAAGTTAAAATAAAGGAGAAAGAACCTTTCCTGCCAGTTCTATTCAGCAGCATGTTAATCAGATTGCAGTAATAAGTATGAAACAATGCATGCAATTAGCAGTGGTTAATTTGAAACTACTTCATGTCAGTTTCTTTCAGAGCAATACGTTAGTAGAGTAATTATTTATTACCCTGAGGACATGATCAATGATATCCCTCCATAATAATGTCTGCAAAGAGAGGAGCATCTTTATCTGCATAAAAAGGAAGCCATAGAAACTGGTATTTTTTCAGCTAAATAAAAGCAGAACACTGTTTCTAAGCTGTTTCCAACTATTTCATAGTAATGATAGATAAGCAAACCATTTGTTACACTTCAATATTTTTATGGTAACATAATGCTGAGGGAAAGAAAAAAAAAAAAACCCAACGAGCATTAGTGATTTAAATCCACAAAGCCTATCTTTATTGAGAAAGGGAAAAATGACCCATTTCTAAATGTCATTACAGTCATTAATGTGTATGGGCTAGGCCCTTCCACACACACAATAATTCACTAGTCCCTTAGCTGGAGCTTGGGGATAGAATTTATGGGAAGCCCTGAGTGATAACACATGGTCTACACAGCTGAGCCATGGTTGTCCAAGGCACGGAAGAGACGCCAGGTTAACCAGGTGGCTGCAATTAGATGGTGCATTTGAATAATTGGGAAGGTTGTATGAGAGGCTACCATTTTGGCTTTCTGACTTCACAGTATACTGGACAAGAGATCTGTTATGTCTTTATATTTAATTACCTCTTCGTATAAGATGTCATTCTGAGAAGGACTAGAAAAAAACTTACCTTTGGACGTTGGTAGCCTGGAAGATGAAGGAGAGAAAACTAGAGAATGGAGTAAACTATAAAGGACAAAACTAGAAGATGGACAAAGCAGCAATGGTTAGAATGATGTCCAGATCTTACATTGGGCCTCTGCATTACAAAATTCCAGGAGGCTCTATTCATTGGGGGAATGGTACTCCCAGGAGTTGGACAGCTGACAGCCTACACAGCTACTTGTGGGGGACCCAATCTGAGATGACAATTTGGGAGAGAGGAGTATTTTATATAGAACAGGTACATGTGTTTAGCAAGATATCTGAGGGAAACATCGAAGTCAAAATCCAGAGTAAGGACCAATGGAAGACATGAGTAGGTTTTGGAATGCAGGTGAAGCAAGAGTTTACATATGCTATTCATGACATATCATTCTGAGAAGGACCAGAAAAAAACCTCACCTTTGGAAGTAAATAGCCTGGAAAATGAAGGGGAGAAAACTAGAGAATGGAGTCAACAATAAGGGATATCACCAGAAGTTGGACTATCATGTCAGAAGCTGGCCCTCAGAGGGGGAGTGGTGGCTCATAGCTCCAATAGCATCAAAGATCAAGCCAAACTAATAACATTACAAGATATATACCTTATAGTATAGTATAAATATAATGTGTAGATGAAAGAGTATGGCCACTTTTCCAGTGCATAAAATGGAAATAATTTTATAATGAAGTAAAAATATTTTACTTTTAAGGGGGTTTTATGTGTTCTGTAAGAATTATGTGGGTAGTGGACTTCTATGTTATAACTGCCCAGACCTTTTCCTTCTTTGAAAATAGCATTCCCTTTTTATAAGAACTGCGCTCCTTCTACTCCATATTGTAATTCTGTGGGGTAGTATTATCTTGTGTATGACTCAGGTAACTTTACCATATTTTTTCAGTCTGAATATGGGAGCTACCTGCCCTGGCAGGCCAGTTTGAGGTTTTTTGGGGGAATGTTTTGCATTCCTATCAGAAAAGACAGTAGCATCTGGTGTGGTACCCATGATATGTGAAGCTAAGATCTGTCAGCCGCCATGTTCCCACCATGTTAAAATTGTAACCCAAATTTATTTACTGGCTAACTGATCAAATAATCTGCTTTTGACATTCATTTTTAACTTTTTCAGGGCTCTGGGTTACCGCTTAGTGCATTCAGAGTAATGACTTATCATAGTTTGCCAATGATAGACAAGATTTAAGGTACCTCTGGGGAGTCGTTACCAGTTTTTCCGTCAGATTGGGCACAATATTGGTATCATTTCATGTGTTACTAATTTGGCAAGAATGGTTTCACTTCAGGAAAACCTAAAATGTAATGTGGAATTTAGGCATGTTCTTCGTTTATCCACCAACCAATCAACTTGATAAAACCTAGAGGAATAGTCAAATCCCAGACCTCTAAGCAGAAAAGTCCTGAAAGTCAAGTTGTTGAGATCTTTTAGATTCCTCACCCAGTAAATGAAGTAAGTACAGTTAGCAGCAGTAGAGAAATGTTTCCTATTCGATTTTATTAACTGATTGATATGAATTAATGCATTAGGATATTTGATTGTGTCATAAAATGTGTATATGAGCATCATGATTCAATTTAATGTACCTATTACTGGTTGATGTGCCATTATATTAGGCTAAATTAAAAGAATTTTATGGAAAAAAAATTACAATTAAAGACTCAAAATTGATTGCATTCATAACTTAAAAGAAGATATTCTTTTCCATTAATATTTTGAATAATTATAATAATATATCAGAAAACAATGTGGGAAATTCAGGAGGTAGACAAAGTAAAGTAAAGATAAATAGATTAAAGAGTAAAAAATAGAGTCCACTTTCTGTACTAAATTCAATATTTTCTCTTTAGCCCAACTTTTTAAAAACCAAAAGAGCAACTGAAATCACAGAGTTAACAGCTTATCTCAGCAAGTAAGTTTTAGGTCACATTGTCATAAAAGAGGTTAATTTTCTTCTTTCATCCTCCAAATTACAAAATAAATTATTTCCAAATAAGGCATTTTAATTTTTTAAAATGATGTTTTCATAGACAATAAGTTGACACTTTGAACAGACCATATTAATTCTCAAAATGCGATATGTATTTTCTGAATGCAGACCAACCACTATTTTGGACAAGATTAAGAGTTTTTTGGGGCATGGGACATTCAGTGCTAATAACAGGACAGTCCCCTGGTTGCTCCTCTTACATGTGCAAATTATTTGCTTTAGGTCTGAACTTATGCATCTAGAAGCTGATTTGGAAAATGTTGTGATTCACCCCTAGGGACTTAAGCATGTTTCTCTCTCATAAGCCAATGAAAGATGATTGTAAGTAGACGAAGCATGATCCCGTAGGGAAACACGGCACTGATATTTGGAGCTTTTCTAAGAATTCTTGTTTCTCTTAATCCTATGGAACAAAGAAGGGTTTCCGGTCAGGAAACATTCTGCCTTTCTTACAGGGAGTATGGACCAAGGCCAACAGCACCAACATCATCTGGGATCTTGTTAGAAGTTCGTAATACTAAACACAAACGTACTTGTCAAAATATGCAGCATTAACAAACTTCCAGGCAATTCATATGCACACAGAAGTTTGAAAATACTGCTCTAAACTTTTTTGCAAGAATTTTCTAAATGGACCCCAGTTTTTCTTTATTATCAGATTACTTCTGCATTCCTGTCTAGTCCACTACAAAGCTAGAGCAGCCTCATTAGCTCAGCTGCAATTAATTTGGGATTGGCAATCATTTGACCTGGGTTGTACTAACCCTTTTGCCCTACAACCTGTGCCCTACATTCGAAGAAGAGTTCTCCAGCAAGAGGGCATCCTAAGCAATTGAGGAAAGCCAACTCTTTTTAACATGTAACAAATTAACTTTTCATAAAGTAATGGATGCTACCTGTACATTGAAGTAAACTGCCTGTCTAGCAAGACCCTTTTTTGGAAAGTTTTTGTTTGCAGGCAATTCCAACTAGTGAAAAAGGGAAGTTGCATGGGGATGCAATGAAATTTACACAGCCTTCTCTCAGCCCAATTTTAAGTTTTATTGACCACTTTAGCAAACTCTTATGTAACCTCATTTCCATACTTTCTTTGTACACTAAACTGTAAAACTGAGTGTAATCCTTAGAACCAGCTCTGCTTTGGGGGGGTCTCCTTGCTTTGCCATTTTCTCATGCTTGGAAACCCTCTCACCACCACCCTCAACTCCCAAACTATCGTCAGACTAGAAAGTTCACACTCATGCTTCGGATTATCACTGTAAATGCCATGCCCTATAAGTAATCATCCAGATTTAGGTATTTGCATAGATTCCTCCTCCACTAACTTTAAACAATTATTATATTGAAGTATTAACTGTTTTAGTATAGGAGGTCCTCCAAATGGAAAAATCGAGTCCTGGAGGTGGTATGACTTCCTTCCTAACTCAGATGAGGGTTTAATAGATATTTGTTGAATGAATAAATGAATGAATGAATGTGTAACTGAGTAAATAAGTGAATAGATTTTAAATGATGAAATCTCACTGAGAATAAACATTTTGAATGCTCTTACATACTTTTTTCAATGAATTCTGACGGCCCCAACAGAACCAGTAGAGAGAGGGGATAGGGGTATCGATAACCATGTCTACAAACTTGACATAGACCCATCATTTCATATATAACCTATGGCACATCTGGTTTTTGAGGCTGAAGTTGAATTAAATTGATGCTCCCTGTACCGTTGCATTAAAGCTTACTTTGTTTAAAGTCAGCGCGTTTCCATACCACAATCCAGGCTGTTCTATGGTTTGTTCCAGTTTCCACTTGTCCTCATCAATGACTATATGGCCCACACAGGTCTGTCTTTCTCATCACATTTCAAGTAAATATGTATTTAATCTTCTAATGGATTACGTTGTTACTTGAAGACGGAAGCTTGAGATTTGTTAACCCTGGGGGAAATGCCTTTTAAAATTTATAAACAGTTATAAACTTTGAAGATGGAGACTGGAATTAGAGAAAATATACAATTTTCTTTAGAGAAAATTACACTTTAGGAGGAAAACAAAACCTTATCACAAATTGTTAAATGTGAATTCAAATCAAGTCCTTGCCCTTATATCTTAGAGAAGACCTACAAGTAGTAATTTTGAAGTAACCAAAATGTACCATTCCATATCAAGAAGTGTAGTAGTGTTTTCAATAACAGTACACATCGGGTATATTTAAGTGTACTTACACCACTGTGGATTTTGGAGCAGAGTTTTATCTCAAATGCCTTCAGAGGAAAGGTGGATAAGTAAAGGAGTGAAGTGGCTGGGTAGTGCCTAGAGTAACCCAAGAGTTCATGTTCATGCTAGAGGGGTACATTTTACCCTGCCTTCATCGGTTATGACCCTGCAGAAATATAACTTTAGGGTTACATGTTTCAATTTTTCAAAAGAAGCTAATATTCTAGATATTCATGTGAAATATCCAATTGTTTAAATGTTGGTAAGTAATTCAAATTTTTATAAAACATTATATGAGGTAAAAGAAATATGTCTACAGAGTGGATATGGACCACGAACCAACAGTTTATAACCTCTGTTTTAAAGAAATATTTCTCTTCCAAATCTAAATTTAGCCTGCTCTGTCTCCATACACAATAGGATGCTATTGCATGGTAGAATGTGTTCTGTGAGCAGGTCTTTCCCAGGCGCAGTGGTTAGACAGAAGTACTGCACAAAGGCCACAGACTCTGGGAAGGAACAAGACAGAGCCACAGGCAACTGGAGTGAATCGTTGGTGAGTCAGGCACAGTGCTGGTGGCTACTTGCTGCAGTTAGTTAGAAACAAGCACTCCAAACTTTAGAAAGTGTATTGTGGGATCATAATGATGTTTTCCTGGACTATCAACATCTATAGGGGTACTTCCCCAGCAGAGAAAAGTTGTACCTGTGGCCACTTTTAATAGGTGATGAAAATGTCTCTGTGTTATACTTCAAATTCACCATCCCCGAGTCTTATTTAAAGTTACAGTCTGGTCTCTTCTGTGTCATGGGGAAATTAAAATGTGCCTGCACCATATTTTGGAAAGAATAATTAATGAAAATGTAGTATCCTCTCCCTAAGGCTATACTGGGAACTTCAGCGATGGCTGTAAGTAAAGAAATCTACCCAACAGTGAAAATCTATGAAAAGTTGACCGGAGGAGAGCCAGTACCGTAATAACATGTCAGCAAAGAAGGAGAAGCCAGGAGAAAGAGTTCCCATGAATAAGACCTTTGGGAATTCTTTGTGCCTCTCTCCCAAAGAACTAGGGGTATGCTGACAGTTTAATTTATGACAATTAGGCTTGAAGGGGAGAAATGCCATAATCATGGATGTGTAAAAGAATCGTGCCTTATATTGTACTTCCAGGCTGATAAGGCATAAATTACATAGACTACACTATACAACATACATTTTAACTTCATAATATAATGTTTTTAATTTTGTGAAGGCTCATTAACAATTTTACATAACTGCAAACTAACATCAACACTTATGAAAATCGGCATGACTGCTGTTGGTTTTATAAGAAGGAAGTATGGGAGTATGGGACTCACCACTCTTATTCCCTCTTTGCCCAATATATTGATACTACCCTTACTGCTTATCACTTTGATAAACCAAAAATCACTCTATTTTCTCCCTGTCTTCTCAGAACCTCCTCTATACCACCTCACATCCAAGTCTACAAAACACAAGATAATTTTACTAAAATAAACTGAATAGATTTTATGAGCTATATGAACAGGATATGTCCAAATCAAATCATTCTATTTCAAAATAGTGACATAATTATCTTTTGCTTCTGAAGAATCAGAATGTCCTTAAAGAGAAAAGGTAGTCATCCCACGATGGTCAGGAGTATGGGATCTATGGGTGTTCTGATTTGTCTTTATTTTTATTTTTCTCAGATCAGCTCTATTTGGTGCCAAGCGCCCACTCTTCCAGGACTTCGCTCCATCTTATTCCTCTAGTTGTTCTGCAGATAGCCATTCTCTTTCCCACTCTGGGCCTTAGTTCTCATATTCTTATAATACAGAACTTTTCTTAGAGTGATTAGAATGCCCCAAACAGACAAATAAGAATAGGCCAACTATAATTTTTAATGCTTTCTTATTTGTCCACTTAGTCAAAATACAATTTGACAGATGGACTCCGACACATGCACATTGACTTCTGCTGTCTCAGAGAAGCCGTGTATTGTGGTGGTAATGTAGAATATTAACTTGCTCTTTTTAATCTTCTTTTCTCAGTCTACATTCCTTTGTTGCTCATTCTTCTGAAGTATTAATAAGGGGATCTCGGGTTGCTACTCAATTGATTGCTGATTGTCCATTTTCACTTCTTTAGTGAATTTCAATTAATATGTCACTTTCTTGAGTACAGCATATGGCCTACTACACGAGCTTTGGAAGAAGGAAGCCATTGAGGAAAATCAATCATACTAGAGGGCCTCACCTCTGTATGAAGTGAATAGGAAATGGAAAGACACATTTTGACTTCTATTCATATGGCACTGCCTCTGTTCCTTGGTTTCTGGGCGGCAGAAACAATTAAAATGGAAATTTAATTTTCAGCGGAATCAAAAGTGATAGGTCATGACCCCAGTCCATGTATTCAAACACTAGTTTGGCAAGACTCATCTATCCAGGTTGTAAAACCAGATCCTGAGGGGCTGAAGTTCTCACATAACTCTAAATGACAATTTGTGTTACACTAAAATGCTTGTATTATGCACCTATGTTAATTACCAACCATATCAAAGTTCAATTATTACTGTTTTCATTTTGATTGAAGGATGGGGCACATGTGGGGGGTTCTTTCCATTCTAGCAACCAGAAAAGACCAAGGTGACTTTGGTGAGGAAGTTGCTTGTGATACTATCATTATCAGTAATTAGCCACAGTTACTAAGCTTCTATTAATCAAACCCACATCTGGAAAGACTTTCACTAATTCTCTGAGATGAACAGTGCTGTTTGCAAAATTTAAATCATGAGAGGTAACATTGCATAACTTTAGACGCCCACACAAAGAAAAGAAGAGAGAGAACCTTATCCTTAATACTTAGATAATCTTATTTAATTAAACTTACTGCCTATAAAATTGTATATAACATCTATATACATATATAACAGAATGGTTAAAAATATCCTCTTTGACAAAATTGGAAACTTCAGATAAAAATGTTTAAGCTTTTCTACATATATTCTCTCATATGCTAGTTAACAAGATGCTGCAGTAAATGTCTAAGCATGTTATAAATAAATAGACAAGATGAAAATCTCAGTTTCAGGGCCTATGAATGTAAATCCTTGGCATTCTAGGAAGGGAGGAAATGTCCAAATGCTGAGGAAGAATGAAAGAATGATGAAGCAATGTTATTATTTCCAACCTAAGAAAGGTAGATAAAGAAACTTGTGAAGAAAGAGCTGCAGAGCCCCTACTCTCCTGTGCCCCCAGTCAAATATTCTGGGAACTTAGGCACCTCCGTAGGGACCCACCAGAAGACATAGAACTCTCCGATGATACAGAGAAAGATAAGACTGGAAAATGACAGCATTCTTTCCAGCTCTCTAGAGACTAAGACAGGAATAAAAAGAAAAAGATACCAAAGAGGTAACTATTCAAAACAGTCTAGGATTAGGAATACTCATTTCTAACATAGATCACACTCATCCCCTGGAATAAATCTGGTACTTTGACTTATCTTTTTTTCTTTCCCTTTTTGTTAACTGAAGTATAATCGACATATAAGTTTATATTAGTTTCAGGTGTACAATGGTGGTTTTATATTTGTATATATTAAGAAATGACCACCATGATACGTCTATTCAACATCCATCACCATACATAGTTAAAAAAATATTCTTTATCTTGTAATGAGGACTTTTAAGGTCTACTCTTTCAGCAACTTTCAAATATGCAATGCAGTGTTATTAACCACAGTGGCCATGCTGTACAGTAGATCCCCATGATTTAACGTTATAATTGGACATTTGTACTTTTTGACTGCCTCACCACTTCACCCCTGCCCTGTTGGCCATCTGCATTTCTTCTTTGGAAAAGTGTTCACTCATCCACTATTATCCAACCCCACTACTCCATGCTTTACTTAATTTTACTAGCTCCTGACCCAAATCCTTCCTGGGAACTACATTTAGACCTCAGTGTGGCATGGCACCTACTACATAGGCTTCGTGTTCTAGAGATGGAGGAAAGAGTACAGGTGAATCTCAGTTGGCCTGGATAAAAATCCTGAAGCTACGATTTTCTAGTCAGGAAACTCTTGGCAATTAATTATACCTTACTGAGACTTGTTTTTCTCTAAATCTTCTGCAAAGGCCAAGTCATGTCATGCTTTTTAAATTTCTCTACAAACAAGGGGCCCCTGGGTAGCTCAATCATTAAGCGTCTGCCTTCGGCTCAGGTCATGATCCCAGGGTCCTGGGATCAAGCCCCGCGTCAAGTTACCTGCTCCACGGGAAATCTGCTTCTTCCTCTCCCGCTCCCCCTGCTTGTGTTCCCTCTCTCATTATATCTCTCTCTATCAAATAAAATCTTAAAAAAAAATTTTCTCTGCAAATAAAAGAATGATGCTATTATGAAAGGAAATAAAAATCTGAAAATTCTTCCAACAATGCCAGCAATGCATCACCCACTGTTGCACCCCCTTCTTTAGGCTATTATTATTGCTTTTTCTCTGTGAAAACACATCTCAGTTATTAATGGAAGTTAATGATAACATTGGATTCAATATTTCTACATTTTAATTCATTGACTAACACTCCTATTTTACTGTAGCCATTCCAAAAAATCAGTGGTGCTAATGTTATTGTCACTATTTTATGATAAATATGTCAATATGCCTAACATATGTACTGTTTTTTGCTCACAAATTTAATAGGAGTTTAAAAAAACCAACCGGGCCCAACCAACTGATATCATTGTTATTCCCTTTCCTGGTATTAACATATTTATAATGGGGTTCCAAATCATTTAACGTGGTAAAAACACACAGTAAGATGTGTAGTAACTTTCCAAAGCAAGCTCCCCTCGGCTAAAAGTAAGATAGGATAAGATAAGATAATAAAAATATAAAATAAAATATCCTCCTCCCACAGATCCATGGTTGGCAGACAGAGTTCTTGAATGGTCCACTAACATTAAACACTTGATCCCAAACTCACTATTCATCTACATTTGTGCCTTCATCTCTTTCAGTTAGCTCAGTAGCTCAGTATTTCTTGGTATCATCTGCTTTTCACTTAAATATCCCTTTGCCTTCTCCTCATGTCTTGGCATATATGTGAAGACACTTAGGGTGGCTGGTGGCTCACTTGGTTAAGCATCCAAGTCTTGGTTTCAGTTTAGGTACCTCATGGATTGTGGGATTAAGCCCCGGGTCAGCAGGGAGTCTATCTGAAGATTCTCTCCTTCTCTCCCTTCTCACATATGGCTCTCATGCTCGTTCTCTCTAAAATAAATAAGTAAATCTTGCCCTTTTTAAGGAACACTTAAAATAACACCACTTACAATTCAACCTGATCCATAAGACTTTTACTGCCATATTTTGCCTCAATTCATTCATTAAATAATTATTTTTTGAAAGGTGGCCAGATAATGCCTTAAGGACTAGATATAGTAGTGAACAAAACAACAAAGTTCTCTGCCTTTATAGTGATTTCAGTTTCTGGAGGAAGTGGGGAGAGAGACAATAAATAATAATTTAGTAAAAAAGTAAAATTTGTAGCATATTAGATGATAAATACTATGGAAAAATACATCAGAATGAGAGAATTGGGAGTGCCAATTTGAATAGCAAATGGAGGAAACAAAGTAGCTAAGTTAGGCTTCACGAAAGCTTCGAGTTCTGGGCAAAGCTTTGAAGCAGGAAGGTAGTGGATGTCACAGACACTTGGAGTGAGAGCGTGCCTCCTGGTAGACACCCTGGTAACCACCATGAAGGGAGAGTGGCCAAGGTAACTGAGACTATATGATAGGGTAATTTTAGTAATTTGTTAATAACTATTAATTAAAGAGGGAAGTAGATACAAGAGCGGGAACTAAAAACTTGGTAAAGCAATAAGCTATAGATCACAGTGGAAATGAAAGACTATTGGAGTTGGACATATTACAGATGGAGACTGGAAATACAGAAATGATGAACAGAAAGTTACATGCTGAAAACTGAGATAGCAGCAGGGTGTATTCTTTGGTATTGACAAGATCGGGGGTGTGACCATGTGCAAAAGTCCTAAGGTGAGGGAATGCCAAGCTTGTTCAAGAAAAAGCAGAAGTCAAAGGGGACTTAAGAAGGAAAGGAAATCTTTAGGAAACAAAACACAGCGGCTCTAAGGGTTTATATTTGTAATTAGTAGTTTATGGCTTGCTTTTCCTGAGTGAGAAATAAGGGAAGTTGAGCCTTAATGTCTCAAATATTTTCTTCTTTATATCTAAATATTTGCC
This sequence comes from Mellivora capensis, assembly GCA_004024625.1. Classification (NCBI taxonomy): domain Eukaryota; kingdom Metazoa; phylum Chordata; class Mammalia; order Carnivora; family Mustelidae; genus Mellivora; species Mellivora capensis. Next base: position 151,161 of record PISX010000352.1, on the reverse strand, counting down.
TATATTCCTTTTCTCTTACTATTTCTTTCCCCCACTAACTCTAACTGAAACTCAGATTTCTCCTGAAGATAGTCCTTTCCTCAGAGCATTGTTTCCTTCAGTCGTTAGCACCATGACTATGAAGATATGGTAGATGTCCTCCTTGCTTCTTATGACTAGTTCTAAACTATGGTTTCTCCCTCCTCCCTGAAATCTCCTGCTTTGAAGCTTATGCCATTAGAATATCTCGCTCTTTTCCTTCCCAATGCATTTGTAGACCTTTGGCTCACTTGCCCTTGTTCTTTAAAAATTTTAGTTTCTGGTTCACTGTCCTTCTCTTATATGTTTTGGCTACACAATTCTGGGCATTTTAATATTCATGAAAAGAACATTTCCAAAAACCTGGCCATCCAGTTATTAATCAAGTATTTATTGAGGACTTAAAATGTGTCAGGCACTATTCTAGACACTGGCTCTTTGATGGTGAATGAGAAAAACAGACATGGATGGAAAGTGACATCAACAAGATGGCTGAGTAGGAAGCTGTGGGCCTTCCTTCTCCACCTAATCATGTTGATTCAGCAACAATTCATGGGCAAATGTCCTTTTTGACAAACTCAGAAACTAAACCTGTACCTAGGTGAATATGAAACAAAACACACCAAAGTTGTTAGAGAAATTCAGAAAACCCTCTCACCAAAATCCTGGCTCCCCACACAGGGGAAGAGATCCCCAAGCTCCCAGATTCTCCCTGGGGAGGGAAGAAGTTAGTTCATGTATCCAGCATGCCAACTTTTCTGAGGGGATTCCTTAGAGGACTGACTCCTATTTGACCTAGTTGACCCCTTTGAACTCTAACTGGTTTAACTACCTGGGAGAAAAAAAATAGATTGGTTTGGATTGATAGACATCATAGATTCTCCTGCATGCTCAATACAGAGAAAGCAGACAAAAAATACCCGCTTTCATATACCCCCTATGGAGGGAAAGAGTCGATTTGTGCATCCAACATCCCAACTACTCCAAAGCTACCTAAAGAATTGGCTTCCGTCTCGCCAGTCTTGGAGCTCTGAGCGGTCTGGCTCAGTTCGGTCACCTGAGAGAGGAGAGAGATGGCAGTTTGGACAAATAAACACTCTACCTCTCCCGACAACCCAGAGCACTGCAGAGCAAGCGGATTAAAACCAGAGATGCCGGCTTCTTCTCAAAGATGAAAGAGTTGCTAGAAGCTCCCAGAATCTCTGCCCAAACTGACTTTCAGAGATCTCCTGTACGAAGTTCATATATGAGAACTGTGAGAGGTGCCTACTTTGTCTAATGTAAAGACGTCAGCACAGAGTAGCAAGGAAAATTAAAGGTCAGGCACAGATGTTGCAAACATGGGAATAGGATAAATCTCAACAAACTGACCTTAATGAAATGAAGTTATATGATTTACCTAGTATAAAAATTCAAAATAACTGCCTTAAAGATGCTCTTTGAGTTCAACAGAAAAGTTCATGAACAACAGAAGAATTTCAACAAAGACATAAACAAATATTAAAAAGTACCAAACAGAAATCATGGTGCTAAAGAACACTATAATTGAACTGGAAAATTCACTACAGGAACTCAATCAACAGACTAGAACAACCAGAAGTAAGGATCAATGAACCTGAAAATTGATCCCTGATCTATTCAATCAGAGAAGCAAAAAGAAAAAAAATATGAAAAAGAATAAAGAAAGGTTAAGGAAATTAAGAGACATCATGAAATAGATCAACACCCTTAAGGAAGAACATCCCAAAGGATCTATAAACACAATCAAACAGAATTGATAGGACTAATAAATGAGTTTAGTCAAGTCAGAGGACATAAAGTCACACACAAAAATCTATGGTATTTCTATTTGAAAAAGGTAGTCTTAAAACTCAACAGTAAGAAAACAAAGAGCCTGATCAAAAAACGGGTAAAAAATTTGAACAGAAACTTCATAAAAATATATATATAATATAAAAAATATAAAATATAGGAAAAATACAAAATATACATTATATATATAAATATATATGGAAAATTAGTAGATGAAATGATGTTTAACATCATGTGTCATAACTGAAATAAGTCAAACAGAGAAAGACAATTATCATATGGTTTCACTTATATGTGGAACATAAGGAATGGCATGGGGGACATTAGGAGAAGGAAGGGAAAAATGAAGGAAGGGAAATCAGAGGAGGAGACGAACCATGAAAAACTATGGACTCTGGGAATCAAACTGAGGGTTTTAGAGGAGAGGGGAATGGGGTGATGGTTTGGCCCAGTGATGGGTATTAAGGAGGGCACATATTGCATGGAGCACTGGGTGTTATATACAAACAGTGAATTGTGGAATACTACATCAAAAACTAATGATGTACGGTATGGTGATGAACATAACATAATAAAAAATTATTTAAAAAAAGAAAATTAACAATGAGATACTAGTACATGCCTAATAGAATTGCAAAAATCCAAACACCAACACCACCAAATGCTGGCAAAAATATGGAGCAACTGGAATTCTCATCACTGCAGGTGGTGTAAGACAGTTTGGCAATTTCTTGTAAAACTAAACATACTCTTAACATAGGATCCAACAATCATATTCCATGGTATTTACCCAATTGAGTCAAAAACATACACGGAAAAGCCTGCACATGAAAGTTTACAGCAGTTTTACCCATAATTGCCAAAACTCGGAAGCCACCAAGTTGTCCCTCAATGATGAATGGACAAATAAACTTTGGTATAGCCAGACAATGGAATATTTTTCAGTACTAACAAGAAACAAGCTATCTAACCATGAAAAGATATGGAGGAAACAAATCCATATTACTAAGTGAGAGAAGTCAGTCTGAAAGGGCTACAAACTGTATGATTCTAGGTGTATGACATTCTGAAAAAAGGCAAAATGATGGAGATAGTAAAAAGATCAGTGGCTGCTAGAGTTGGGGGCAGGGAAGGATGAATAGATAGAGCTCATTGGATTTTTAGGGCAGTAAAACTATGCCACCTGAGACTATATTGGTGGATGCATGCCATTATCCATTTGTCAAAACCCATAGAACATACAACACCAAGAGTGAACTCTAATGTAAACTGCAGTCTGTGGGTGACAACGATGTGTTAGTGCAGGTTCGCAGAACATAACTCTGCTGTAGAATGATGATAGTGAGAAAAATTGGGGGAGTGGTGTACCATGAGTATACAGGAACTCTAATTTCTACTCAACTTTGCTGTGAATTTAAATGTTTTAAGAAATAACATCTATTAAAAAAAATCAATGGTCACATCAAGATTAAAAAGCACCTGCTCTTTGAAAAACACTTTTTTTTTTTTAAAGATTTTTATTTATTTATTTGACAGAGAGAGATCACAAGTAGGCAAGAGAGGCAGGCAGGGAGAGAGAGGAGGAAGCAGGCTCTCCGCAGAGCAGAGAGCCCGATGTGGGGCTCGATCCCAGGACCCTGGGATCATGACCTGAGCTGAAAGCAGAGGCTTTAACCCACTGAGACACCCAGGCGCCCCTGAAAAACACTTTTGAGAGATGAAAAAACAAGCCACAGACTGTATGTTATGTGTGTGTGTTTGTGTGTGTATGTGTGTGTGTGAGAGTTATATCTAGAGTAAATAAACAAACTCAATAATAAGAAAAACAACCCAATTAAAATGGAGAAAACATTTAAACAAATACATCATAAAAAAGGCATTCATGCATCACACAAGTATGTAAAAAGGGGGCTCAACGTCATTAGTCACCAGGAAATGAAAATTAAAACCACAATGAAATACCACTACACATCTTAGAATGGCTAACACTTGAACACCTAACTATATCAAGTGTTTGCAAGGATGAGAACTCAAACTCATACATTAGTCCTGAGAATATAAAATGGTGCAGTCAATCTAGAAACAGTTTACAGTGTAGCAGGTACATGTTTCATATGTTCTAGCAATTTCTTTCTAGGTCTCTATCCTGGAAAATGAAAACATCACCACAAAGACATAAACTAACGTCCATAGTGGCTTCAGATAGCTATTCTAAATGACCACCCCCCCCCCAAAAAAAAAGAGAGAGAGAAAAGAAAAGAAACAAGGAAACAATCTAATTGTTTTCTTTTTAAAAAATACTTTTTTAAAAAAAATTATTTATTTGTCAGAGAGAGAGGGAGAGAGAGAGCGAGCACAGGCAGACAGAGTGGCAGGCAGAGGCAGAGGGAGAAGCAGGCTCCCCGCCGAGCAAGGAGCCCGATGTGGGACTCGATCCCAGGATGCTGGGATCATGACCCGAGCCGAAGGCAGCCGCTTAACCAACTGACCCACCCAGGCGTCCCTAAAAAATACTTTTAAAAGATTTTTTGTATTTATTTGACAAATAGAGACGGCACAAGCAGGGGGAGCTGTAGCAGAGGGAGAAGGAGAAGCAGGCTCCCCGCTGAGCAAGAAGTCCAATGCTGGGCTGGACCCCAGGACCCTGGGATCATGACCTGAGCCAAAGATAGTTGCTTAACCTACTGAGCCACCCAGGCACCAATCCAATTATTTTCAATAGGCGAACATATAGAGAAATTGTGGTGTATAATACAATGAAATATTATTCAGCAATAAAAAGGAACAAAGAAATAATATATGCAACAACATGGATACTCTCAAAAATATCATGCTGAGTGTAAGAATCCAAACACAAAAGAGTACATATCGTATGGTTTCATTTACATGAAACCCTGGAAAGACAAACCTAATCCATAGTGACAGAAATCAAATCAATGGTTACCTATGGCTGGGAGTTGGGGGGAAGATTGGGCAGGGAAACAGAGGAACATTTTGGGATGTTGTACATTTCCTTTGCATCCCTCCTCTTTATCTTGTGTGTTTCTACTGAAGGTTTTTGCTTTGTTTTTATTATGAAATGTATATGAAACACTGTAATAGTCTGTTAACAATTTATTTCAATTAACTTCAATTGTACACAAAAATTTTACCTTTTTACTTCTCCCCTTCCCAAATGTTATGTTTTTGATGTCACAATTTACCTCCTTCTATATTGTGTATCCATTCACCAATTATTATAGACACAGTTATTCTTAATAATTTGTTTTTTTTAACATTTATACTAGAATTAAGTGATTAATACCATATTACAGTATTGGAGTATTCTGGATTTGACCACATGCTACCTTTCCCAGTTTGCTTTATATCTTCATATGTTTTCATATTGTTAATCACCACCCTTTCATCTCAGTTTGTAAGCCGGATCCAAGGTGACGATGATCCGATGGTGATGAACTCCCTCCGCTCTTGTCCATATGGGAAGGTCTTTATCTAAATGCACCTTGAACTTGAGCCACGAAGGAATTTATTGATTTATAGACCAAATAAATAGCCCACAGAACCAAACTATAGGAAGGCAAGAAGGAGGCCTTCCTCAAATAAAAGAAAAACCAGGATTTCAAACGTTGGCAGGATTCTCCATTCCTCTTTTCAGAAGTAGCTCTATTTCCTGGCCCCAATCTCCCAACCTGGAAGAAACAGGCGCAGCTGTGAGCTCTCGGTATTGAATTCCTACAGCTTCATGAACAGGAAAAAAACCTTTCCTATTGGCTCAAATTTTTATTTTATTTTATTTTTTTAAAGATTTTATTTATTTATTTATTTATTTGACAGACAGAGATCACAAGTAGGCAGAGAGGCAGGCAGAGAGAGAGGAGGAAGCAGGCTCCCTGAGAAGAGAGCCCGATTCCAGGACCCTGAGATCATGACCTGAGCCAAAGGCAGAGGCTTTAACCCACTGAGCCACCCAGGCACCCCATATTGGTTCAAATTTTTAAAACCTAAGAAAGGATATTGATTGGCTCAGCTTGGACCATGTGACCAGCTCTGGCCCAGTTACTGTAGCTAAGGGTTTAGAGTACTGAGCTAGGCTTAGATGAGGTTAAGTGGTGATTTTTTTATCCAAATACTCTTATGAGGAAAGGAAAGATATTTAAAGAGCGATTTAGTACTTTTAGAAGACACATTAAGCCCAGAAGTAGGGTAGAGGAAGTTTTTTGGAAAGATAGAAATAGCACAAACAAATTTACTGAATAATTTAAAACCAAAAATCTACTCCTATTTTTTAATCCCAATAGTAGACATTAAAGAAAAATATTTTAAATTCTCTTAGGCTTGTATCCAACTGGGATAGCTAATTCATAATGTACTTATTTTCCATCTCTAAACTTCTTACCTACAAAGAATGTGAACATTTTAATTTGCCAAAAGTTGGTAAGGCTTTTCCACACATGTTATAAAGGAAGAGGACAATTTTTCCCGTAACTGTATAATTGCTGAGTTCAAATAAAGGGAAGAAACCACTGAGACACCACCAAGTCCCTGCTTACTTGCATATTGTAACATTGCTGCACTGCTGGATCCCTTTTCATAGGTTGGGTTGCATTCGCTACAGATGGTACATCTGACTTCAGAGCAGGTGTTGTAGCAGGTCTGGCCCACAGTATCATGATGCTTATCACCTGGACAGTTTCCAGCCACAGATTGGACTTTGAGTTGTTGAGGAGATTGTCAGGGAGATTGATAGTGTAAGCCATATTGGAATTACCTATGATAAATGATATTTTCTTCCACTCTTCTCAAAAGACAAGCTGTGAATCACAAGACCGTTCGGTTAAACTTGATAAGTATCTCCTCCCATGTGGAAGATGACTGAAAACACATTCACATCCAGACTGGGGTCACCTGAACAAATCAGAGCACCTAAGCCTCACTGACTTACTGCTGGGTTGTGGAAACCAACAGAACACAGTCCAAGATTTGCAGATCTGAAGGATATTTGCTGTAAAAATTCTTTCTGTGACTCAATTTGGTAACAGTTACCTCTTTCAAGCCAGTACTGAGCCCAGTTTTGTTAGGCTAGGCTAGCTTGCAGTAACAAATGAAGTCTGAATCTCTGTAGTTACGTATAATACAATTTCAAGGCTTATTTTTTTAATATATATATATTTTAAGATTTTATTTATTTATTTGACAGACAGAGATCACAAGCAGGCAGAGAGGCAGGCAGAGAGAGAGAGGAGGAGGAAGCAGGCTCCCTGCCGAGCGGAGAGCCCAATGCGGGGCTCGATTCCAGGACCCTGAGATCGTGACCTCAGTTGAAGGCAGAGGCTTAACCCACTGAGCCACCCAGGCGCCCCTCCAGGCTTACTTATTTAACAGCACAATGATACTGATGGTGCAGGAGAGGAAGGACAGTGGTAGAATCTGCTTCAAGTAGTAATTCAGAGACACAAGATTCTTCTATTTCAATGTCTCCAAATTTAACAGGTCCCCAGAATCACTATGGAAGATGGAGAAAATGACAGATTATATGTGGGAGATTTTTATGGGACAGATCTGAAAATAATATTTACCATTTATATCATATTCATTGTGCAAAACTGGATTACATATCCCTAATCTAACTGCAAGGGAGAAGAAAATGTTATTAAGTTGTACATCCAGAAACAAAAGAAAATGGAAATGGATATTGATGATTATTAGCAATCTTTGATACAGTCACTGCAGGAATGCAAATGAGAAAATGGCAAGTCAACTGAAAATTAAAATCTCCTAGAACAACAATGGTGATTTTTCATCTGCAAGGATATTTCAAGCTTTTATTTATTTTTCTAATACCAATGGATAAAATTTTCTTCTTAGAATGGGTTCCATTATTTCTCAAACCACAAAAGAAAAATACATTAAGATCTCCAAAATTTCAATATTACCAGCTCAACTATCACTGAGAACAAGTAACTTGCCGACTTTAGTATTCTTAAGCTAGAGACCAAGTCAAATCAATTAACAGATTTACCAAAAAAGAAAAGCTGTATTACAAAATTCTCTGTTCATTCAAGAAACCAGTAATACTATCCATTAACTATTTCGTAATAAATTATATATAAATTATAAATAAGTTGCAAACAAATCCACAATAAGGAAAATAATATGTATTCTTAATCTCTGTTCTTTTCATTGCTCCCCAACCCGATCTCATGAAATTTAGTAGAAGGATGGGTGATTTTCTTATGGCCAAGTGTGGTGGGAAACTCAGTGTAGCTTACTACTTCTGGAATGTCAGAAGAGGCATCTATCATGCTCGCTGGAGCTTTGGTAGGAAGAACAGTAATGTTCATGCTGGCCCTGATTTTATTCACCGTAAGTTTCCTTGACTAAGGAACAGAACTGTACCGCATCACCACACATCCCCACATCTACCTTTATAGCAGTTTATTTTCCTGGCCATGAGGTTTCCTTGATGAGGTTACAGATAATCCTAATTTCCTTTAGTTCATTTGTAATAACTTAGTTTTTTTTTTAAATAAACGTTTACTAGGAAAAATAGAGATAAAAGAAGATTCTAAAGAGAAAGTATGTGTATATATATATTATATTAAATTTCTTGGGCAAATTCAATCCTCTGCTAGTAACATAAAATAGAATATTATGTCATATTTGCTAAGTTCTTATTATTCACAAAGCGTTATTCTAAGTACTTTGCATGTATAACAGGTGTCTAATGTCAACTTGACAATACCATCACCCTTTTTCAAGAACTCCTCTGCACCATAGAAGAGAAGCTGAGAAATTTGTTTCCCAGAATTCTCCTAACCGAAGATTCCTGGTAAGAGTTAGTGAATGATAGGAAATTGAAGGCAATTAGGAAGATTGAAGTAAAGGAGAAGTTCTTATTCTTCAGCTGCCTCTGCAGCTGGACTTATGGGCTTCCTGGTGAGCCTTTAAGATTCACCTGGTTTGCTGCTGCAGACAAAGAAAAGAGATGAAACTTTCCCAAATAGTCTTGAGAATTATAGCAACTTCTCTGAGAACTTTCATGAGAATCACACATTTTGGTGCGTTAGTCTGCGATCTCCAGTGACAGCTTCCCTGAACTTTGAGGCAGTTTCTTTGACCTACAGTGGGGGTTTAAGGGTCAAGAGTCATGAAAGCCTCTACTCTGATAGTAAACCCTTTATATCCAGGATACATACAATGACTGCTGTTTTCCTGACCCCATCCTGACTGGTGCAAGTTATTAAAACCACCTTGTAAGACAAAGACAGACATACCAGCACATCACCTCTCTATTTTTTTTTTTTTTTTCAGGTGAAATCAAATCTTTTTTTATTTTTATTTTTTTTTATTTCATTTCTTTTCAGCGTAACAGAATTCATAGTTTTACACCATACCCGGTGCTCCATGCAATGCGTGCCCTCCATAACACCCACCACCTGGCTCCCCCAACCTCCCACCCCCCGCCCCTTCAAAACCCTCAGGAGGTTTTTCAGAGTCCATAGTCTCTCGTGGTTCATCTCCCCCCCCAATTTCCAAATCTTGAAGAATGTAAATATCGTGCCAAGAATTACAGGGCCAGAATTTGAATCAAGTATGCTTGACTCCAGAAATCATGTTTTTATCATAATGTACTCTCAGTCAAGTCGTACAAATGACAGAAAGTATTTTGTAATTAAACATAACTCAGTGATAACCAGCAAGCTCCTTCCTAATCAGCCACCATCTCCACTTTTCTTCTGAAAAACCCTTCCCTTGAGCTTCCCTCCTACAATGTCAACACTAATCATTTGCATTGATTTCTTTGCCATGTCTATAATCCACCAAATTTATTGGAAACAATTGAACTTTCTAGATTCATGGACTTGCTCTCTATCACCTGGAATTCTTGGTTGCTCAAGCATTGTACTTCCTGCTCAGCTGGCAGTTACAACTCCACCCAAGTGCATGCACACGCACACACACACAGACACACACACTTTTTTTTTTAATCACAAAAAACTGAAATTCATTAGCAATTGAGCATGATGGCATTGAAAAAGAACTTGAGAGACTTTAACCATTGAAGAGATGGCTCAAAAGCCAAAAAGTAAAAATAAAAATAAATGTTATGAGGCAAAGTAATTAGGATAAAAGACCAAGGTGCCCGACTTAGAAGAGGTATTAATATTTGGGGTGTCACTTTAAATTACTGCTCCTTCAGATAACTTATCTCTAATTTTCCACTTCCCTGAAGAATGAAAAATAAAGCATATGTGCAATCCTAACTTGCTTGCGAGAAACCTGTTCATTACAGGTCTCTGATCATGTGTTTGGGTATTATAATCTATTATAAGAAATTTAACTGTGTCTGCTTACTAACTCTTCTAGAAGAAATAAACATATGACTGAAAAATTCTTTTTTTTGAGTCCTATAACTAAAACCAATTTATCATTTTAAATTCTAAATAAATTATACTTTAAATATTATGAATAGAAACTTCTATGATGCTTTCAACAAACTGCAGTAACCAACAGGGTAAAATCTAAAATCCTTCATTCCAGATGAGATGAAGACATAATCAGTTATTCCTGTCTCTTTCCTTGCTCTTTACAATATATTTTCTTAAATTCTCATAGAGAATTTTTTTATTCTCTATTCTATTTTATTCTCTATTCTCATAGAGGTTTTTTTATTTATCATCGCATTAAAGAGAATAAGATATTGAAGCTAATACAAATCTACCCAGAATCACTGAAATATAGAATGGAATATCTGGTTCCATGCATCTCCCGAAGTCTTCATCAACAAAGCCGTAGGATTACCAAGCTAACAGAAAATGGCCATACCAAGGGGAGAAGACGGACAATCTCACCATAAACTTAAACAGAAAAACAATAATATTTACTTACCCAAACCTTTATCCTTTATTCTATGCATGTAATCATTGATCCCAACTTTCCCAGATCTTTCAAAAAATGCATTTGAAGTGGTTTTGTGTTAACACAATTCCATTACAGAAGTCCTAGATGGGCTGATATTCGTACTATGCCACAGTCACTAGATCATAGTTATTATTGCCTTATTCTAAACTTGATTTTGATAGTAAATGTATTAAAGCATTTTAATGTGAATGCAAAATTTCAGAAGTTAGTATTTAGATGTATACCTGAATTAAGGCTCCTCGACCCTTGCATACAACGTTGTTGCTAGTTCGTATTGTGCCTTTGCGAGAACAAGAAAAGGCTTCCTCTGTAGGGGAAGGCAGCCCTGTGGCTGCAAGGCTTAGCAAGCAATTAACGTCAGGGTGAGTGGTAAGAAAATTGTGCCCCTTCTCCCCAGCAGATGTAGGCCCACACCAGGCACTTGCATGGAGAGCAGAATATGAACTGTGTTGCAGCCCCTACTCACTCCAGGCACTGGGACCCTTGTGTAGGGCATAACCAGCACAGCGTTCAGCCGTGACTCTGAAGCCCCCCTTACTGTCAGCCGAAGTCAGTAACCACAGCATCACCTTACACTGCCCCCACATCCCCGCTGCAGAACCCAGGTCTCTTGACTCTGCTTTACAAAACGTTGTGTGCTTTTTCCTTAAAGGAATATAATTGATTAGCCTTAATTCTTGCTTTGTAAAATGCTTATTTATATTTCCAATTTTAAATTATCTTATCTTCTAAATCAGAGAGCAATCCCATTGCAAATAAACAACTTTTACCCTTACTTGAGCTCTCTGGGACTGATCGAATTAATTAACTAATTAACTAATTCAGGTCACCTTTTGCTATTTTTCTACTTAGCTTCCTTAGATAATTATTCCAAGTATCACTTACTTTAAATTTACTCTCAATCCCTAACTCTTCTATTCTTGTCACTACAAGTAGCCTCACATTTTGCTTATATGAGATAAGAGTATAATTATATATGAACTTCAATTTCCTTCTTTTCTACTTGGAAATGTATCTGTATTAGTATTCTATGCATTCCTTTTCTTTCTATGTTAGAATTTTTGAATTTTACTTTTGAAGACTAAACCTCAGTGTATATTCTTTAAATACAAATGAATTTAAGTTTCCAAATAAACCAGGTCCTGTGCTGTTAGAGAAACATTGGTGAAAGATATTGACATATTTCCTCATGAATATACAATCTGACAGGAAAGTAGACAAGTACCAGGCAATTAATGACAATCATTGTGAAAATTACTCAAACAGGGAATATGGCATTACGGAAGGATAAATCAGAGACTTCCACACCAGATCTGGTGAATTAGGAAGGTTTCTTAGAGAAAGGATTCATCTCTGAAGTGTGGGGAGGAGGTGGCTAGGGAGAGATAATGTAGGTAAGAGTAAGTTAGGGATTCTTAGGGAAGAGAAGAACATATATAAGGGCCCGAAGGTAATTATTGTAATTGTCTCTGGATATATATAAATCAACAACATGAGACTGACAGAGCTAAGGGAAGTTCAGTATAACCAGGGCACGGAATGCCATAGAGGAACAGTAACGGAAGGGAAAACCGAAGTAAATGGGTAGACAGTTGAGTGTCACACAAGTGATAGTTTTCAAACTATAGCTTTTTATTTCAAAACTTGATTTCAAAATTATAATTTTCCACTGCTCATTTGGTGAATACTTTATAAGCATCTACTAGAGGCGAGATTCCTCTGTGTGTTAGACATCTAAGTTCTACCTACTATGTGGTAGACTGTCAAGATTCAGGAGTCAACCTGAAATAGAGCTGAAACCCCCAGTCTTTGTGGAGCTTAGATTTAGGAAGAAAGCACACACCCAAGAAAGGAATAAATTCGATAGTATGATAAAAGCATGGAAAAAAAGAAAAAGTAGAATGGAGGCAGGGGATTGGGAAAGCATTTTAAATGCAGTGATGTGGGTAGGCTTCACTGACGATCCCTGCCCCATCTCTCCGCACCCCCTAACTTGGTCGAGAAGAACGTCCCTGTCCACCCTGACACCCGAGTTAGAAGTCACAGGCTGCTAACGCCTCGAGACACGGTTCTTTTCTTTTGCATCCTCACTGCTACTGCCTTAAACCAGAGCATCCTTATCTCTCATTCAGATTATTCAACAAACTCCTACAGTCTCTCTGTCTCCATTCTTTCTCCACTATAAATTCTTCACCCTTGATTAGAGTTTTCATTACAAATGACCATTATTTGTTCAAAAACATTTGCCCCCTCTGCGCTGTCTGCAGATAGGCGTCCTGACACTAAGTACAGCATTCAGTGTTACCCCTCACCATTGCGTTCTGCCAACTGGCTAGCTATGGAGCCTCGTTTTCTAAAACTCCTTCTCACATAGCCTGTGACGTAAACCCACCAGACCAATAAAGCTCTGAAGAAAGCATGAGTTTTCCTTCCTTTGGACGGAGTTCTGTAATACTCTGTTTATCATATCCGCATCCCATGACTCTGTCCCCCCCCTTACCATATTTTCAGCTGTCCAAATCTCATGTGTCTCTAAAGCCAGCTCAAATTCCCCTTTGTTGGTAAAGTTTCCTGCTTCCTCCCGGGCATTCCAAATTCTGTCTTCTGTTCTCCCATGGGGTTTTATTTAATGCTCTTTATGGCGTCCAGGTGTGTACTTTCATTCTGAACAATTCTGCCTGTCATCATTACAGACAGAAGACATTACAGATATTAGAATATAAGTTTCCTCAGGACAGGGAACGTCCCATTTCTCTTTGCCCCATACTACCCTGCTTTATACCTGCCTTAATGTTTTCTGCAGAGAAGAGGCTCAGTAAGTTTTAAATTTATATTCATTTTCTTAAACTCTAGGGGGAAAGAGCTTCTTCTGGAGGTCAATGTATTAGCGGTCTCATTCACAGAATTAACATGATGGATAAGAGCATTTTTAACAAGCATCTTTTAATAATTGTAAATGCCAGATTTCATCAGAAGCCTAGAGCAAGTATTATCACTGGGAGACAAACTAAATGCTACATGTGTCAATATTTACACAAGCAGATCACAACAGTGGGGTCTCATCAGTTCAGCTATTGTGTCTTGTGAGCTTAACTAAATTTCAAACTCCATGAGGAACTGCATTTTCCCCTGAAGTTATTAAAGGGTAGATTTCTTTTAATTAAACTCATTTGCATGACTAAATTAGATTTAATTACTCTCATTCATTTCACTAATACCTTTCTTTGATTGGAGAAGGAGAACTTTTATAATTGATTAAAATAAGATGCTCTGGTCTTCTCTGTTGATCCTGGAGAATAGATCTCACTTATGCTCATAAATGACCAGGGGAGCAGAAATTTCTCTGACCCAGTTCCACCAAAAACACTCACCATGAACCTGGGATGGACACACAATCCTCTGCTCCTCAGTTTCTCTATCAAATAAGCTCTAGAGCATCAATGACAATAATAGCTGTTTTGGCCTTCCTCGCAAAGATGAATGATGCTTTTGATGTGAAAGTGCTTGACACATTCACAGAAATTCTGACCTACAAATTTTATCAAAATTATTTATACCAGAAAATAAAGTTTTTCCTCTAAATGTTGCCTAATAATGAAAATCCTCATTACCTTCTGGGTAGTAGTCATTGTTTTCTCCATTTCAGATTATGAAAATTTACTATCATGTGTATTCCTTTACTCACGCCTGCATGTACTCATTCAACACAAATTTGTTTTCATATGATGTTTCAGACATTGTGATTGTCTTTGGATGGAATTCAACAAACCCTCAAGAAGGCCAGTAACTCTAATATAATGTATTTCTCCTTCAGGAGTTCAGTCACAAGACAGACAATACATAAACAAAGACATTTCAATAACCCCAATAATAGAATCACGTACAAAGTTCACCATTGTAAGAGAAAAGTAAGGCTTGAGTGTACCTAAAATAGATCTTGTGGGAGAAGTTAAAAAGATGGGAGAGGAAGGTTATTCTAGGACAAAGGAATTCTGTGTTCAAAGACACTCAAACAAGAATAGAATGACACATTTGGAAAACTCGAGCTTAGTCTGGCTTAAGTTTTTTTGGCTTTGAACGTAGAGAGAAAAGGAGTTTGGAGAAGAACTCATCCTATGGATGAGTTGACTTAAAGCATATGAGCAAAATGACTATACTTACATATTAGGAAGACGATGAGGTAGCAACATGGAAAACAGATTAGAGGGAGGTAAGTCCAGATAGAAGACTCTTTAGTTTAAAGATAATATGGGCCCAAACTAATGTAGTAGCAATATATTTGGGGAAAAGAAATATAATATATTTGTGGGTATTTCTTAGACCGACCTGAAAAACAAAAACAAAAACAGAAAAAAACAATTTTGGGGTTGGAGTTGAAAGAATTCTGAGGTTTTAAGTTGGTCATGTGATTTTGAAATATCTATATTCATTCACAAAGATAAATATATTAGTCTGTATTTTAGAATGAGGATACAGAAAGTTATAGATTTGGGACTTGTAATAGAAGTGTTTTGTTTTGTTTTTGTGTAAGTCGGCACTTCACTTCCTTGTGAACATATCCTCATCCCAGGTTACTGATGCTGGTTCGGCCATCAATCCAGGGGCTTTGCTTCTCCTTTCCGGGTTTAGGGTACATGTCTTAAACCAAGTCAGTCAGGAACAAAACTATGCACTGGTGAGGATACTGGGAGAGAGCAGGTCACATTCTTCTCGGTGGAACTGCTAACTACAAGAATAAGTAAGCCCAAAGTAACTGATGGCCATTTTGTTTCCATATAGGTAAGTCTGCAAATGAAGCCGATATGGGAGAAAAAAAGCTAACAAATCGAGAAAGTCAGAGGTCTGCTGATATTTCTAAACCACTGGACCAAGCCAGACCTTTAGTTAACCTTCTCTTGAATGTTTTGGTCATGTGAACTAGTACATTTTGGGTTTTATGCCTTATACTTGTTTATATTTCTGTGATTGTTTCCCAAAAAAGTCTAATTCAAGGATTTTTACCAAGTTAGAGTAGTAATTCACATTGTGAGAAATAGCACTATAGCTCAGATCAGAACCTAGTAACTGAAAGTGAAAAAGACCAAGGTAGTATGGATCATCAAGAGGAGCATGGACATTACAAGGGAGTTAGGGGGAAAGATTCCATAAAGAAACCCAGAAAAGATCAACTACGAGGCCCAGAAGAAAGCAGCATGACAGAAACCAAGGAAAGAAAGAGAATATCAAGAACAATGGAATGGAGAGAGGTGAGGTCACATTAAATAGTCTGTCTGGTGTAGCAATCAGAAGGGCTTAGATGATGTTAGCAGGAATCGTTTCAGCAGACTGGTGGCCCTGAGACAGATTGAGTAGGTGTGAGAAAGTAAGGTCAGTGAACTGGATTTATCTTTCAAGAAGAGGATCTGTAAAGGGAAGTGGGAAATTGGACTACCTAGATAGGAATACAAGCTAGAAATAGGGTTTCTTTTTGAGTTGGGAGAGATGGCACCTGTATATATGTCAAGAGAAAGCACCATTTTCTCCCATCCTTTATTGTTTAAATATGGTACTTTTACTGTGATAGGAGACACGTAGAGATTGAACTGGCATAAATGTCAGGTGGATAAGAACCGTCGATAAGCATGAATCAGAGGCCTGCTGGTCTCTTTCATTCACTTATAAAAGTCCTAGAGGATTTCATATTTTGATGCTTCATTTTTCTTTCATGCTAAAAAGTAGAATTGCTGTTTTTCACCAAAACAGGCACACTAAGACATGCCAAGGCACACTTTGTTCGCACAAGTGGGAGCTAATGGCTGGCTCATTCCCATATTTTTAAAACAATACATTTTATTTGGAAAACTTTGCTTTATTTATTACTGAACAGAACCGTATTTCCAACAGATAATTGTCATGATCCATTTTAAAATATGTGATAGCTGGAGTTGAAATAATTTTATTTACTTCAATAAACTAAGCTCAAAGCTTCACATTAGTTGGTGACAGTTCTACTGATTAGTTGTCATCTTTTTTAGCCCTTTTATTACAATATGCAAGGAACATCTACCGAGCAACTTAGGACATGAATTTACTTGTCAGTTTCCTCTTTTCATCTTTAAGAAAATAACCGCAAGTATGGAAAAGAAAATTTTAAAGGGAAAGACAACATTGCTTCTTAAGTAAGGCAAGAGCTTTTATTAAGTGGTTTATTACTTATTGAAAAGGAGAAACCTTAATTTCCTGAATGAAATAATCATGTTCTAATAGTCTCTTCTGGGTCTTCTAGACTGTAAACAAAATCTCGGGTAGGATAACCTAAAAGAAGTCATAATAGATTTTAGGAGCTTGAAAAGCCCGTCTGCACTCAGGCTGCCCTTGGACACCTGATTCGAAGGCACTTGGAGGTGAACACCTTCCCTTCTAGCCTGCATTTGTGTATTTGGCTTGGGTTTCCAAAGTCATAAAAGAGAATGTGTCATGAAAAGAAATGGAAACAAACAAATCACAATACCAAAAGGAAGAAAAAAATCCCCAAACCACACTTTCACAGTCCTCTATTTATACTAGCACATTCTGGGAAAATCACTCAAAAACCTGTTACTAATCATTTAAACCTTAGGCTGTCGACATTTTTCTGCTTTGCTAGCCAAATAGTCATGTGCAGCAGCCAGAGGGTTAAAGAGCCAGATTTCCTGTCCCATACTGTAGCTTTGTGTGAGCAATATGGAGGACCTCATCATCACCACAGAGGCTCCTGTTGAAATGAAGGGGTCTATCCAGGCAAAAATATGCGCAGCCTTCTGGGCCAGATTTGCTCCGGAAGGGCTTCTAAGTTGGCTGGGCAGTGGACTAGGCTGTCCAGACCTGCTGTTCCACAAAGGCCAAGATTCTCCCTCTGTGTGTCTAGTTCTCCAGCCAGCAGACCATACAACAAAGCCTGCTTCGCCTGGGTCCAGACACCCTCCAGCGCTATGAGAAAGTCTTTGTGTTGCTTTAGGAAATACAATATTAAGTCTAATGTGAATTCGATTATTTGGATTTTGGTAGGCCAAAACCAGAACGACTTCAATTTTCACATAGATACAAAGAAAAATGAAACACAATACAGAACTAGGGTTTCTAGGATTTGGACTGTAGAAGACAACAGAATTTTCTTTCTTGATTAAAAAAAGGAGGGGCACCTGCGTGGCTCAGTGCATTAAGCCTCTGCCTTCGGCTCGTGTCATGATCTCAGGGTCCTGGGATCAAGGCCCACGGAGACCCGCATCCCTGCATCAGGCTCTTTGCTTGGCAGGAAGCCTGCTTCCCCCTCTCTTTGTGCCTGCCTACTTGTGATCTCTCTCTCTCTCTCTCTGTGTCAAATAAATAAATAAATAATCTTTAAAAAAATAAATTTAAAAAATTTAAAAAATTTTTAAAAAGGACAGTCAAGTATACAACAAATTATGCCTCCAGTGGCCTAGGTGCAGTGCTTTAATCGTTTTATTTTCATGGAAGATTTTTGATATGCTGGTTATATGTACTGTATTCAATTTCTTTAGTAAATATGGGGGGGTCCAAGCAAAGGGAATGAGAAAATCATCCTCTGAAGATCCTCATCAATATCATTATTGCACTTTGTGACCCAGAGTGCAGAATTCTTGATTTTAGTTTTCTCCATCTCTGTTCCTTTGGCTCCTTCTCCTCCACGCTTGATTAACAAAATGAGGACAAAAATCTTGAAAGTTGGCAATATGTTATGGACAATTTTCAGTATTTTTCACTTCATAAAAAAAAAAATAAAAGCTTCAATTCAACTTGACAGGAAATCTGCCCACACTATCCCTTCTATGAAGTTCCCTAGTGAGAGTCAAGCCTTCGAAAATCTGGTCTCTGATAGAAGAAAAGGTGAAGGAATCCTAAAAACAAGCAAGAGAAAGCTCAAGATTTCACACAGCCTGTGGCTGGGGACAGTTCTCATCGATACCTACTGGTTCTGTCGTCGTGAAACAGAAATTGGAGGCAGGCTTTCAGGTAAAACCATAACGAGCGATTTGTCTTCCACATCTGAGTGTTGTATCCTGCCCGTTGGAAATCTGACTGAACCAGATCCGGATGTGCTCCCTGCTGGGTCCTGCCCTCTAGTCAACGCTCAGGGATCCAGTGGAGATGGAGTTTGACCTCAGATTAACATAAACCACTTCGGGTCCTTAGAGTCAGGCTCAAAACCTTAGATTCCATCATGCCCTTAATTATCAAATGTGTTTCCTGTGAAGAAAAGAGGACTGTTTAAAATGTTTGATAATCTGACAAGGCCATAAGGCTTAATGGAATCGATGATTACACACAGATGGACGATTAACTCTCGAGGTTTAACGTTAAAAAAAATGTAACTATGCTGGATCGCTACTTAATGGAATTACACTGCCCATATGGAAAAGAACTATACCCTAAATATACCCAGAATGATGGAACAGGTGGCAGAATCTGGGCAAGACTGCTTGGAATGCACAAAAGCATTCTGAACTTGTAACTGCCAGAAAAGATTTTTTGGAGAAGAAAAAAAAAAAAGAAAGGAAGGGAATCTTAGAAACTGTGTTAACTTTTCTACATTTTGGAAATATGAATTGCAAAAATGATTAGAAAACTGAACCCCAAAGTATGCTTTTTCTGGCAGGTGCTTTTGTCACGCACTCTTCCAGAAACCTGCAATCTATGTCTATTTGTGCCTGAGGTACAGGTCGGTGTACTGGTCATACTTAGCTCTGACATTAATTTGGCAGGGCAGACGTCATGTCTGCCTTAGTAACGGGTATGTCCTCCAAAAGGTATAACTGGGAGAATGGGGTTAAAATTACTAGTGAAAGTGAGGATGGGGTATTATTTCTGCATTTTTATATACTTGACAGTGACTTGTGTCCCCAATTCCATGGATTAACCAGAGCTGCATATGTGAAAATGATGACGGTGAATGCTAGCAAGCATTGACACATACATAATCAAGTGGTAGGTTGTATAGTCCCAATTAAGAAACTCATTCTGATCAAAGGTAATTTATTTGTGATTTTTTGATCTAACTCAGCAGAGGTTTTATTTTAAACATTAATAACCTTTCAAATAGCAGAAGACTGTCTTCTGGGCATGGAGGGTGTGGGGATAGAACTTGGAAGGTCTAAGTAATGATCAACTTAAAAGGTTATCACTGAGCATTTACTATGTGCCAAGAGTGAAGTGCTTTATTTACATAATTCAGTTTAATTTTTAATATGACCCCCTTGAGTTAATTTCCATTTTACAGCTGAAGAATATGACTGAAGGGCATTCAGTAAGCTTCCCAAGGTCACAAAACTAGCTGATAGAGTCGGATTTAAAAAGTGATTGGTCTTGTCAGGGTTCTTTCACACATAACTGTTTTGGTCCATGTCTATTGACTATGATGATTTCTCCCTGTTTCATATCTTCCTTCTCTTGATTTGCACTTCTCTGAGCATTGTTGGGTTCTCTTTGAACCTGATGCCTTCCGTAAGCCTTATGGATCCATCCTGTTTGCCAGTGCTCTTTTAGGACCTTCAGAAAAGCGTGTGGATATGGAAGAGACCAGGGAGTGCTACCAATCACAGAATAGTTAATTAAAAAACAAATACTACATAAGATGGGTGTGAAACAGCTTCACAGCCTTGTTTCTCCCCCATAGAGCTTAAATTTTTCTTTTCTTTTGAAATAGTAAATATGAGGGGCGCCTGGGTGGCTCAGTTGGTTAAGCATCTGCCTTTGGCTCAGGTCATGATACTGGGGTCCTGGGATCGAGCCCCACACTGGGCTTGCTGATCAGTGGGTAGCTTGCTTCTTCCTCTCCCTCTGCTGCTCCCTCTGGCTGTACTCTCTCTGTCAAATAAAGAAATAAAATCTTAAAAAAAAAAAAAAGAAATAGTACATATGAAATTCTTCAAAACAATTTCTTTGGTGCCTCCATTTTGTTGATGCTTTCAGCACATGCTTGTTATCCCCACTGAGAAATTCAGTAAAACTTTATCCTTAGGTTCCCTTAATGACTCTGAAAAATTATGAGCAAATTACCTTAGTTAAATCAATAATTGCATTTTATGAAATTTCATTGACTAAAACTTTCAGGTCTCTATTATGAATCTACCATAAAAATGGGACATGCTTAGGTGTCTACACTAAAAATAATCTTGGTATGATCACCTAGACCAATTAGTTACTGAGTGTATAGACACAGTTCCATCTAGAAGAACTTTTCTAGAGCATTCTCTTTAGCTTTCCATACACAGGATCTTCATATGTTTAGCATATGCATATAATCAAAATAATTTTTTCAGACTCTGTTCCCTACCCAGAGACATTTTACCACTGATGAGAGACCAGACAAAACAGTGGAAAGATTTCTAGCCCAGTGAGGAAACCTTTCATTTTTTAACAGTTCATTTTCTGCTACTTAGCTATAAACCTTGTTCTTTTAAATATTTGGGCCTCCGGTTCTTGTTTAAGATACTTATACTAATTGTATGATAAGAATTCTAAACAAATTAAAAAATGAAATATGTAAAATTGCTTGAAAAGGTAAGACAAGCACATGAGCCAGAGAGGCCTGGGGTTAAGTCTCTCCTTCACAGTATCCTGTGGACAGGTGACCCACTGGTCTCTCTTAAGTAATCACTGAGGACTATTCTTGCCCAAACAGATGTAAAGTCCTTGAGGGCTGAGTATATTTAAGTGAGTCCTCAAAGAATGTCAGCTTTGGGAAGAGAGGCTTCAAAACACAACTGAATAGGAAATGCAAATAATTTAGGTAGAACTTCTTTTCTGGTTGCACTATTAGCATCGTAGCCTTTGTTATTATGGAGTTGTTTTCTGTCAAAGGAAGCCAGACTCTTCTTTATTGATATGACCACCAGACATTCCGTGCCTATGTAGAATTCTTAAAATAATTAAGTATCAATTATAGACTTATTTTTTTTAAATTATTATAGCTTCTAGCTCAATATGAGGTACTTCTTCCATTCCCTGATGGAGTTTACGGCTCTAATGATGTGGAGTGAGGGAAATATGTCAAAGGAGACTAGTGTTGAATCATGAATTTTAATCCTTTGAACAATTGGTAGTTGTATTTTTAACAAGAAGTCTAGAATCACTGATTTCCTTAAAATACTTAATATTTAATCAAACTGGACATACTTTATAAAACATCCTGTTAGTGTTTTTAAATGGCAAATTATTTTTATTTATTCATACTTTTGCCTGATACTCAATCCGGCTGCAGTGGAATATTAAAAACTGATCCCAACAAACAGTGACTGCTCCAAGGGCGGAGATTAAGTAGGATCACTATCATTCATGCTGTTTTTAATGAAAAGCTAACTCCTAAGGAAAAGTCTTAAGGCAGCCTGTGAGATAAAAGTCCCTTCAGGATCCGTGCCAAGGGTAAATGGGTTGTTAGGGACGTTACAGTTGCCTAGACTAGGACAAAGGAAATAATGTATATTCCTTTGGGAACTGATAGCAGGATATTATTTATTTATTTGCTTACTTACTTACTTATTTTCAGGATCTCTATTTAAAGACACTGTCTTCACCCCAAGAACTCCAACATGTTTTGTTATGTCGATCACATTTGTTGGTTCTATAAAACTAATCATAGTCCTAGAAATGGGCCGGGGCACTTCTTGATCAGTCCAACTGTCTTAACCTTCTTCCTCCAAAGACCAGATACAGAGAAAGACTGGTGATGTTGTCTATTAGATGGACTTCAAAACCCGGGAAGTAGAAGTGGTTGTTTCTCGGTTTTATACCATCAGACGAGATGGGGAGGAGGGTCTGGAGAATATACATAAAATTAGTCAAAGAACAAACGATCAAGTAGAACGAACATTAAGTCCAGGTTCCCTAGCATCTGTATAACAGTTTCATATTACCAGACATGGCTTTCTTATCAGAGCTGAGGGAAGAGTATTTGTACCATCCTGGCCACTCAGAGCTCAACCCCGGAATTTAGGAACATGCACTATGGAGAAGATGCAGGTGGAGAAAAAGTCAAGAGCTTGAATGTGTTAGCGACTACTGCTTTTGAACCAATTTTCGTGGCAGTCTGAACCCATAGCCTTCAAAACCTGAGGGTGAGATGAATACAGATATGAATACAGATGTAGATAATTCCTACGCAGAAGACTTCCCTGACAGACAGTATGACTGCTTCAAACCACATGCCACAAATGAAGCTGAACCTTTAGAGCATTTTCCTGACTCAACAACGAAGGTCAACCAAACACAATAGTCATGAATAGGTAGGAAGCAACCATAAATGTTAGTACTTGCTCTCACCCCATCTCGGCATAAATGTTGCCTGACTCTAGGTAATTCCTGGACTTCTCCCCTCCCAGCCTCCACAGTTCTCCCTTCACTCCAACTATATATCACTCCAACTAAGCATTATTTATCTTTTTCTGCTTTGGTTCTAAAGCTCCTCGAAATAGTTTCTGAATTTTCATATTTATAGATGTATGTTATGCATATAAGTATATAGTCCCATTGTGCACATACCAATGTTAAACACATACAATCATGTGATAGGGAAAAAAGAGAAAAAAAGAGTATCTCAAGTCATGATAAGCAACCTTCCCAAAACAAAACTGTGCATGCCAGATCCAGGGAACACAGCATAATGAAATGTTCCCAATTTCAGCTTCCTTTGCAAATCAGCAATCTGAGGCTGAAGACTAACACTGTTTTCTAATCAGAAATCTTCAAGATGGTTTTTGTTCAGACCTGCTTAGCCCTTTTTCTGTAGATGATTCCATAATTGTTTTAGATTGCATGAAAGTCAGAGTCTATGAAACCCCTTTAGGTAGGACTTCTCTTCAATCATTAATACATATAAAATTCCATCATATTTTAATTTCAAAATCTGGATTTTCCTCATCATGTGGTTCTAGTGGATCTGGTGTTTCACATTTACCTGCCTGAGTCATATGGGTAATATCATTTATTTAATAATCTGAGTGATTTTTCCTACAACCATGGGGGGTACCTGGAGTCCACTGATACAGACAAGCAAAGACTGTGAATCCTATCACTTTTCTAGGGGCTACTTGTGAGCATATTAAAGATTTTATACATTAAGAATATTCTTTTTGTTTTGTTTTGTTTTTACCATTGTCAGAATTCTTTATTAGTCTCATAGCTTCTGGGAATAACTTACGTAAAACTCAGCACAAAACTCTTGTACAGATTTTCCTTCTGCCTCTATTGCCCATCATCACACATCCTGTTGGTGTCCCAAACCCAACATGTCACAGAGAAATATGCTGTTATAAGAAAAATATTATGCAGTGTCTGGTCAATAACACATCACTTATGTGTTGCTACATACTTGTATTTGAAAACAGTATAGGATGATTATTCTAAGAATAAGGTCTTTACAGATACTTTCAAAATCTTAATCCAAGCTTAAATGTACTACTTGAGACTGGTTCATTGTATTTTTTAATAGAACGTTATTCTGGGGTTTATTATTTCATATTTTTTGGCCTCTTTTTCTTAGACCATTTATTTGGAGATTTTTAAAAAATATATTTTTCCTTTGCCAGTTATTGATTATTAGATTGTAGCCCTCAGCTTGTGACTGCAAGAACAGATGTCTCCTAGTTGGAATGAGACCATAAAATTCCTTTTGAATGAATGTAAGGAAGATATAGCACTGAGTAGAGCAAAAATTGTGTGCCTCCTGGACAGGTGAAGACATCTACTCAGGATACAACCTAAACCAGAGTTAGATCTTGTATTTTACTTTAAACCACTCAATGACCAGTTTAGAAATCAAGGAAACACACATGGATCATTGACAATTTCATCCATGCAGTTTCTCCAGAAATTTTAATTCACTCATGTTAGAAAATAACACTGTAGGTAAAGCACTGCTCTTCAATGTCCCTTTAATAATTGCTATGCCACAAGTATTTATTAGGAAAACTAAAACCATCACTTCAAATCTCATTTATTATGCACTTTCACATAGCTCACTTTCTGATGTCGAAGCTATATTTAGGTCTGTCTAGGCCCAATGCTCTTCAATATTTATTTACGTATTTAACACTTACTGAGAATGTTTTTTTATGACATAGGAACATAGTGTCTACCTTGCATACTGAGGATGCTACATAGAGAAACAGATATAAATGTAGATTGGGAGATAGATTTATAAAAACAAGTACAGAAATGAATTTATAAAAATAAATATGGTACAGTGATGATGCAGCATGGATATTAGGAGAATAGAGAGCTCATTTAACTAATTTTTACTTATTTATGTATTTTTAAAAGATGTTATTTATTTATTTATTTATTTGAGAGAGAGAGAGAGTGCACAAGGGGGCAGCTGACAGAGGGAGAAGCAGACTTCCCGCATTGCAAGGGAGCCGAGTACAGGACTTGATCCCGGGCCCCTGAGATCAGGACCTGAGCCAAAGGCAGATGCGTAACTGAATGAGCCACCCAGGCATCCTGAGAGGTCATTTTAAATGTTTTTATTTTAATACACTTATCTTGCTATTTAACAACTATTTATTTGTAAGCCTGGCAAATAAAGTTGTCATAATTCGCAAATATCGTGGAAACTTCAAAACAGGAATTATTCCGAGATTCTGTCCAATAGTTGAAAATATTTGTTATACTGAATGTCAGTTAATCTCCTATGTAACAGCTCCATTTTAAGAAACTTGGAAAAAAAACTTCTACCAACCAAATTCTAAAAAAGATTTAATAATTCATTTTATTCATCTTGAAGCAACATGTCCAGTTTTAACCTTTTTGTACTGTATTTTTATTCTCTAATTCCAGATCATTTCTATAATCTTTTTCTCCAAATATGACTTTTCCTCTATTTTTTTTTTGAAAATGACTGTATTTTCTTTTGAACATAGTGAACGCTAATATAAGTTCTCTACTGTTAAATTAAAAGGTCCAAATTTCCAGACTTGCCCATGGAATTATCCGGTGTTGCTGTCTGTATTGTTCCAGCATAACTCAGTGACAAAACATTAAAATTGACCAATCCCAGGGTGCTTGGGTGGCTCAGTCAGGTAAGTGGATGCCTTCGGCTCAGGTCATGATGCCAGGCAGGACTGAGCCCCCACCTGGGGCTTCCTGCTCAACAGAGTCTGCTTCTCCCTCTACCCTTCACCCCTACCTGTAATCTCTCTCTCTCAAATATATAAATAAATAAATTCTTAAAAAAAAATTATCAATTCCAGAACATAGTGCAAAGGGAAGGGAAAACGAGGTCGACCCGCTCTTACCATTAGTGGTGAAATCTCTGTGCTAAAACTTTCTAGAGTCTCCTATTTCTAATCCATCAGAAATCTTATTATCCAATATTATCTCTGATAATTCCCACCTTTTTTTTATTACTTAGTGAAGTTCCTACAGCCACTTCAGAATGAATACCTAACAGGCTATTAAGAGGTTCATTCTGAACACACCAAATTCTTTCATGTCCTGTCACAATTCCATCAGCCACTCACTCACTAAAAATGCAAATTTTAAATGGTTTGCAAGAAAAATATGTGATCTATTTTTAGTGTGTCAGAGAGTACAACCAACAAGGTGCTGAAAGACTAGAAAAATGGGGGGGAAAAAAGAGAAAGAGAAATTCATTTTTAACTTCGACATAACATTTTTTTGAGCCACTACTAGATTCAATACTCTGTAAAAAACATAAAGGTACGTAAGACAGGCCTAACTCTCAAAGGTGGAGAAGGCTTCAAAAGTATTTGAAAGTAACCTGGGATGTGTTTTTAAGAGGAATGCATAAAGGAAACCTTAGAGGCTTTGGGTGAAGGTAGATGGAAGGGCTGATGGGTCTAGGAGAGAAAGACAAGGAAATCTGGACATCGAAGACACTTGGGTTTGGTCTTCAGGGGAAGATGGTGGATGGAGGATATTTCAGGCAGCAGGAATGAAATGAGCAATACAAGCAGAAAAGTGCAAACGCCTAATAAATATTTACTGAATGAAATGGTCCTAGCGACAGTCAAATCTTTTCATATTTTAATTTAAAAAAAATTTTTTTGGCAATGGGTTGGATTTCCCTACTTTAAAGTCTCCTGAATTTTGTGAGTGTTGAGCGTATTTTGTCACCTCTTTGTAAGCGATTTCGGCGGTGGAAGGAGATGTTTCTATATCCCTCCATCTGCTAATCAAGGATGATCTTGAAATGGAGTGTAAAGAAAAAGAAAAAGAAGGGAGACCATGAAGCTGTTACATCTTGAAGTGCATTAAAATATAAAAACAAAAAATAAGAGCACACTCCAAATGACTCACTTGTTTTTCAGTATTCCACAACTCTGACAATAACTGGCAGTAGAGTGATTTCACAGTGTCATCCTGGTGGAACATAGGGTTCCCATAAGAATGCATTTCCAGCTCCTGCAACATCACCATTACAATCACTTAGTTGTTTCTGATTAATTAGGACCCAGTTTCTTCCTTCTTGGCATTGCGTTTTTCCTCCTGTTCAGTCTATCTGGACAGGCTAGATCTGCGTGGGCGTGCACCAGTTTGTGAGATTCTGGATCAGAACTCAGTGGCTTTGCAACAGTGATAAACCTAACTTCTGGTAACTGTGAATTTGTGTTCCAAAGTGCCACAAACCACACGGTAAGATGCCACAAAAAGGAGCAGTAACTAGGTCGGGTTTTTGGCAGTCTTTACGAGGCAGTAGCTCCAATGTTGGCTTGCCAGTGATTAAATAGAGCTGAGAAACATTTTTTTCCTTATCTTTCTTTAGCAAAACAAAAAAGCTCAGATTAACTGAGGCAGATTTTGCTCCCTGGAAAAGAGGAGCTTAACTGTCAACTACCTAAAGTCCTGTTATTTGTGTCCCATAAGAATGGAATTTGAAAAAGGATGCACGCCATAGGTGAAGCCAACGTGTGTGTGTGTGTGTGTGTGTGTGTGTTTGGAGAATGGTTTCTGTTGGAATAGGGTGGAGGTGAGAATTGTCTTTCACCTCTCCACAGTCCTGTCATAGTGCATGGTTGGCTGTTAACAGTCTCCAGAAGGATGCCATTTCCTAGTATATTTCATTTCATCATCTATAGGTAATCAGTAATATATGTGCTATTTTGGGAAAACAAAGCAATATGCTAGACTGCCTAGAGAGACCAAGCCTTTCCTGGGCAGAAGTTACTCCCTCTTGGGAGCATGATTAGAAGTTCAGCTTGGCATGCACCAAGTGTAAATGACCTTGCTGTTCAAATTTGCCCTGGGCAAAGACATACCCAATTCTCTGGGTCTGAATATACTCTTTCCAATGAGTTCATGATTCACAATGCACACAATGAATATGTAAGAAGGCAAAAAGCTAAGCTAACCTAAGAGTAGACATTTGGGAGAAAGCATTAAGGAAGCTAATTGACGTGCTTTGTAAAATGCCGGAATTATTACCTTTCTGGGTGTTAAGAAAAGAAGTTATCTTAAAATATAACACTTCTTTCTCTCTTCATCCTAGTAAATCCAATCGACAGGATTTAGCACTGGAAAGAAGCCCAGAAGGTTTGAAATTGTGTAAGAAAAAAAAAGTGTATTTTTAGAATTATGGTAACAGCTGCTAAGAAATGTATTTCTATTTTGTAGTTAGTGTAAGCTGCCTAACATAAATGTGTGGTAGAGAAAGATAACATAGATAAGGCAAGTGGAGAGAATTATAGCAAAGTGAACACTATCTTTGGTTGTTGTTGAAAGAAAAATTGAGTAGTAAAGATGGCATTTTATCAAAATAAAACTATAAATTGTATATCTAAAAGCTAAAATTAGATAGCTAGTCTCTCTCTCAGGCTCCATCACCCACCCCCCAACCCCCTCTCCTAGCCTCCCTCTATTTCTTATCTTAAAAAAAAATCTTTTTCTAATGGAATTTCAGTCACGTTAACATAATAGATATTACTAAAAGTCACATTCTAATGTCTCCAGATATGCCACCACTTGTCATATAATCCACTATCAAATTTTCACATCAAAAAATAATTTAAAGTTTTTTACATACAGCTCTGATTGATTTAATAATTGAATTATTTTACAAATGACTAAATGAGTTAACTACTGTTTATTTCTTTATGATGCAATTTTCTTGTCTCAGGTTTATTTTTAAAGGATATAGTAAAAATAAGAAGAAACATGTATGCATGGCAATCCTTTCACATATTAAAAGGGGTAAAATATTCTAGATTTTGTCTTGCCTCTGATTGCATTTGTCAAAAAATAATGCCATCAGGTATTATGGGAAATGATTTTCTCTTTCAAATGTAGTATTTGTGGTATGTTTCTAAACCTTGGTCTTGTTTTACCCATGGAATTGGTGGCAGGGGCCACTCGTCCCAATAAAAGCATACAGGCTGTTTTACTTTAGGGACTTTTCCATTTGATCTCTACTGAACAGCCTGGGGTTGGTTTCAAATTGAGATACTACACACGTATTAAGCAATATAGGGTCTACTATAGAAACCTGATGTATTGTTTCATCAATTACATTAATGACAGATTGTTGCTAGTGTTAATAACAATTACTAATGAATAGTCAGGAAGGTCAATGTTTTAGAAAGTTCAAAAAATCCCCAAAATGCTCTTAATAATTAATTATTCCTTAGTGTAGAATAACACAGTAAATACTTTGGTTTCCTAGATTTTCTTGGAAATGTTCTCTAGTTTTCTCTACAGTTGACACACACATAAAAGTCAGCACACCATATTTCTCTCATTCATATCCTAGAAGATAGAACTCATCTCCATTATCAACCATACCTCCTTCTATTCCCTTCCCAGACAGCTCACATTCAAGTGTTTATTCTCACTTGCTTTCTCTCCCACTGTCCTTCTGGGTAACTGGCTGTTTCTCTTTCTTCTCTTAAATCCCTTCTCTTCATTGCCACGTACTCTAGAGATCTGGGAGAGCATTTCTCAAAGGATCCAAAAAGGCATTTGCAATCTGTTTAATACACAGCCCATCTCCGACTCCCACAACACAATCCATCCCAGATTTTACAATGTCATCTTTCTCGCCTATTGGCAATAGGAAAAAAAGTAATTTAAAATAGTGTTGTTCATAAAGGACCATAAAATAGGCCCTGGAACCATTTTAGAAGGAAATATTGTGCTCAGTCTAGTACGTTGGGAAAAGATGAGTATGAGAAATCTTTCCAGTCTTTTAGAGCTGGGACCATGTCTGATTCTTTGTATCAGTCGTGTCTACCACAGCAACTAATGCAGCAGGGGATGGTCAGGCGTCTGTTGCACCAAATTTAATGTAATTGTTTTCATTTCAAGTCTGAAATATAAATTGAACACCTTATGAGTCTAATTTTCCCAGTCAGTACTGTTTGCTGAATTTTAAAGCATTTCTTCCCCCAGTGAGTTATATTCTCCCATGGAAACAAAAACATAGGATAAGAGGTGGTCAACTAACGGTCCTTTGTCTAATAAACAAAATAATACCCATCATATATTGAGTACTTCTATGGGTCAGGAACTGTTTCAAGTGCTTTACATATTAACTTAATCCCTAAAACAAACATATAAGGCATATACTATTGTTATCCATATTACAAATAAGGAAATTCAGGCACAGAAAAGATAAATAAATGGCTTAAGTTAAACAGTTAGTAAACAATGAGGTGGCATGGGAATCATGAAATCCACAATGACAGTGGACAAGTTTAAAACTAGTTTCAGGTTATATGACAAATTATATTTCCACATCTGATAGTAATATGTGTTTACAACCTCAAAAATGTCACTAAACTTATTTATTTAAACTTTCTTGTTAGGTACTTTTCTGACTGCTGTAATTTTCACAAGGGAAATATAAGCCACTTGTCGCATAAGGATCTCTGGATTATTCACAAATAAGTAAAACATCTGCACATAAAAACTATGTATTTCCAGAGATAATAAATGAGATGAAGAGAAGATAATAGGAAAAGAATATTCATCCTGGTGAAAAGCTGTGAAAATAAAGTCTGGTTGGGAGATCAGACTTATCTGACAAGAGCAGATTAAAAAAATGGCCACAATTTTTCTTCTCTCTGAATCTGAGCCTCTTGCAAAATAACTGCCACTTCTTCTAGCAAGAGGACTATTTCTCCGTTGCTTAAATCTGAGCTGTCCTTTTAACTTGGTTTGTTCAATAGAATGTAGTAGAAATGACGTGTCAGTTCCAAGCTTAGATTTCAAGGGGCCATGGTTTCACTCTGGCCTTTTGACTCTGACAACTGCCATGTGAGCAAGTTCTGGCTGGCCTGCTGGAAGATGAGAGAGATGTAGCTCAGTAGTCCTATTGCCTCACCCAACAACCAACCAGCTCCCCAAAGCAGAGCCACCTGGCTGGCTGTAGCTTAACATAGATGCATGGGCAAACCCAGTCAAGACCAAACAAGCCTGTCCCAGATCAACCATCTAACCTACAGACTTGTGAAAAATAAATTGTTACTGTTTTAAACATCTGAGTTTTTGAGTGGTTTGTTATACAGTAATAGACAACTGATATAACACATATTAGAATTACTTAGATATTACTAGTCCTGCTATAATGGGAAAACGTGTTGTCGATTTTCCTGGGCTGCCATGATTTAATCCCACTCATGTTTAGCTGTTAAAACTTTCCTAAAAAGCATCAAAATAAGAAAAAATTTGCTTATATGACAAATTTCATCTTTGTTGTCTATGTTAGTGGTATTGCCCATAATGATTTGTCATGCAATTTTATTTTCAAAGCTCAAAATTAATTACAAACATGAAACAAATCATGTTGTTAAGACATACATTAAAAACAAATTACAATCTCAAAATGGATAATTTACAGCTTGGAAAATTAATTGATTAAACCTAAAGTGCATAAAAATAATTGGAAAAACTGAGGAGTGAACAAACCAATGACAATATTATCCAACTAAATAAAAAAGAATGTATAATGAATGAAACCACAGCCAAAAAAATCAATAGTTATAATTAAACCATAAGACCCTGAGTGGAGATAGGTTAAAATCCCGATCTGGGGAATATCACTAAATTACAAGGGTGAGCATTTTACAGAAAAAAATAAAATCCTGTTCCTTCAGCAAAGTCAAAATAGAAATTACAATGTTGACATTAAAATCTGTCATACATTTAAACAATACAAGATATGTAATAGATATTAGACATTAAAGTAGCACTATAAATATACATGTAATTTAATATCTGCTCTATCTGTTGTCTCTTACTGACTATTCTATTCCTTTCAATGTTCCTTTAAACTGGATTTTGTGAAAATATGTATCCATAGAATTTATTCAAGATAATGTCTGTGATCCAGACATTAAAAGACAAATAAACCAAATAATATAACATTTTTTTAAAGATTTTATTTTCTTTTATTTGACACAGAGAGAGAGAGATCACAAGGAGGCAGAGCGGCAGGCAGAGAGAGAGAGGGGGAAGCAGGCTCTGCTGAGCAGAGAGCCCGATGCGGGGCTCGATCCCAGGGCCCTGGGATCATGACCTGAGCCGAAGGCAAAGGCTTAACCCACTGAGCTACCCAGGCGCCCCATAATAAAACATTTTTACAGCAAATAGAATTTTGTGTTAAGCCTTATCATTTCTCATGTTTTATGGTCAAAGAGTATATTTCAAATAATTGTTTACATGTTGAAGTTTTCTGCTCCAAATTTTGACTCTATTGATGCATTGTTACAAAAATTCACACAGAGAAATTAAATACAAATAAAACATTTTGAGCATCCAAGTTTGTGTAACAAGTTATTTTCAAATTTTTGTCTAAATTTAATATTACAAAATTAAATTACATTAGCACTAAAAGTTTCTATGGGCTTAATTCTTTTATTGCCAAAGAATTAAATACTTTGTTCCTTAGTCAGGGATTGGCAGCTTTTCAGAAGAATTGTGCCAGGAATTCATCCGTGAATTCTAGGTTATCCCAAAAACAGATCTGAGACTGATCCAGGAAGCAAAAATGAAAAAATGAAATGGAGAAAGTGAGCAAGGAAAAGTAAAAGAGTCCATAAATATATGCTAAATAGCTTTTTGCCATTGTTGGCAACCAAGACTCAATCCTGCAAGGGATATCATTAGAAGTTTTATAAAACATGGAGTCAAAAAAATTACCAAAAAATGGTCAAATCTTAAAGAATCCCTAGACCCTTAGTTCCTGTGGAAAAACCCAATGAACTCCAAGTCATCTAAAATAGTTACAAGAAAATAAAGAATAAATAAAGAAGAAAGTAAAGTTCTGCTGGCTTACACAGCAGGACCATGTGTGTGTTGGGGGGTAGGGGGGAGATGACCTACACATTCTAATAAGCTATTTATTTGTGCATTTATCCAATCTTTTTTTTTCCACATTTTCTAACTGTTGATTATGCTAGAGGACATTTATGAAAGTCTTTGGTGGTCAACTTAAACTTATTCCTGCATAATAGACCTATAAGCACTTCTTTTACACTCCACTGAGATGTGTACTAATGTGATTTCTGAATTTATTTATGCTACGATTCAGATGCTGTATTGAAAATAACTTTTTAGTTGTGAGTCCCCATCAAAAACTCTGCTAGGAACGCAATTCAGGAGAGGAAAGGCAGTCTTGTCACAGCAGTGTTGATACAATTGGATATCCATTTGCAAAAATAAAAGAAAAAAACCCTTGAAACTGCATCTCATACCACACACAAATATCAACTGTAGGCTTAATTGTAAAACGGCAAATGATAAAAATTTCAGAAAACTTAAGTGAAAAACCTTTGTGCCAGGAAAACTTTTTTCATCATGATGCAAAAAGAAAAATCTATAAAAATTAAATTGATATATTGGATCTCATCATAATTAAAAAAGCCTCCTCTTCAGAAGATAATTTTAGGAGAACAAAAGACAAGCCACAGACTGAAAGAGAATATTTGCAAAGCATTTATCTGAGATAGGACATGTATCTACACCACATATTTCTCTAAACTCAACAATATGAGAACAACCCAATTTTAAGAAAGTATACAAAGGATTTAACAGCTACATTATTAAAGAAAATAGAAGGATGGCAAATAAGAGCATGGAAAGTGCTCAACATGATTAATCGATAGGAAAATGCAAATTTGAGCAACATAGAGTGGCTAGAATTAAACGACTCACCGTACAAATCTTGGAGAAGATAGAGAGGAACTAGAACTTTCATACCCTGCTGATGGGAATGTAAAATGGTACAACTACTATGGAAAACAGTATGTTGACTTCTTAAAAAGTTAAAAATATAACTACCATATTATCCAACATTGCCACCTCCCAATATCTTCCCAAGAGAACAGCAAGCACGCATCTACAGAAAGGTTTGTACATGACTGTTCACAGCAGTTTCGTTTGTAAGAAACCACTCTAATATCCACTGACAGGGGAGCAGACGAATTCCTGGCACTTCCATGCAGTGAAAAGCTACTCGACAGCAGAAAGGAATGAACAATTAACACACACAGCAACATGTATGGATCTCAAAAAAACAAAAACAAAAACAATGCTGAACAAAAGACTCCAGACAAGAAAACAGCGTCCTTTGTATGGCTCTATGGACATAATACTCCAGAAAAGACAAGCTAACCTAAAGTCATAAAGATTTTGTCTGTGGCTTCCTGGTGAGAAGGAGTGAGAAGGGATGGGAAGAAAGGATCTGAAAGGGACACCCAGAAGCTTCTGAGGGTGAGGGACTGTAGTGATTATTGCACAAATGTAGGCTTTCCTGAGACTTCAAGTTGTACATGTTAGATATGGGGATGTACTGCACTATGTCAACCAAACGTCCATAAAGGGTTGAAAAAAACCCTGTTATGGTTTAGGTTATGTTAAACAAACATCAAAATCAGTGACCTTACTAGTCACAAGAATATTGACCAGCCCAAGCTGCGAAGTCTGGGTGTGAATGGATCCATCTGCAGGGCAGAGAAACTGCATGTCCTGGGAAGGGGAGACAGAATCGCACAGTCTGGAGAAACACCAAGCGTAGAAGAGCGTGGTTGCCAAGAGTTGACAAGACAGGTAAGAGGCCTCAAAGGAAAAAACGACATCGGGTGGAAGGGGCCCCGGTTCTGTCATTTATATCATCCTGTGTGCCATCTTTGACTGAAGCACACGGCTATCACAATGGTAAATATTCCCATTTCAGGTGAGCAATCGCGGTTCTCCAACCCCCAGCTGTACTAAGGACTATCTTGGCACTATGGAAATGCCTGGATTTTCACAAAGCAGATTCTCTGTTTTAGAATTTGATATGGTATTTGGTGAATAAAGGTGTAAATGTTCAGGGAACTTTATCACTGTGACGATTCTAAATACTGCATTTGATAGCTCAGTTGTCAAAGGGGGTGCGTCGTGTCCTACTTCCCCAAACCAGTAAGGTAAACCTCTCTGAGTGACCTTCTGAAGCACAGTGGTCAGTGGTTGCCCCTGGAGAGAGGGTTCATTAAACCGAGGACTGTAAAACTTTAAACCATCGGGCTTCCTCCTGACAAATAACTTCAACACACGTCTCTCTTGCAGCTAAAGCTCCTTCTTCAATGTAATCCTCTTTCAGACTCCGTTAGACAGAGTGCTATACCATATTTTGCTGTTAAATCATGAAAAATGATAGCATCTCTATCCCTTTTCAAGACTCATTGTCAAATTATACCCTCCAATAAGTAATATACCGCCTGAGTCAGTAATTTCAACTATTTGTATGCATTTCAGGTTTGCCAATTACCCTTCCAAGCTGTAAATTGCCCATTTTGAGAGCATAATTTGATTTTTAATGTTTGTCTTAACAGCCTGATTTGTTTTGTCTTTTGATTTGTTTCACATTTTAGTAATTAATTTTAAGCTGACACAGTCTCTCCTAAAAGGAAGGTGGGGATTGAAAGCCTTTTAGAGCTATAGCAGTTTGATGCTAATATAAATTTCTGCCCAGTGCCATAGTCCTTAAGCAAAAAAACTGTCAGGCTCTCTCTTCTTTTCTTTGGAAAGGAGTCACCGTTTCTTTTCCAGGAGATACGCTAGCTTGAGTTTCAAATACACACTGCATAACCCCCAAGTTTAAACACACATGAATAAACAAAATTGGCCATAAGAAGTATATTCAAAACAGAAGTGATGTTTTTCAAATCATCAGTCTGAAAATATAAATGAAAATGTGTCTTGGGGTTATGTAAATGTATTTGGCCTCAGATGTCCTCTGATACTTATTCTCCATTTTAGCCTACTGGCAAAAACTTTATGGAGGAAACAAATCTCTCATTCCCAGACACATCCTGTAAAGTTTCTCTTTATAATTACAAGCACTTCTGTGGCCTTTCATACCCTCAGGGACTTTTTGAGCTGTTTCTGCAGATCCAGCGAGTTTTCCCCAGCTATATGTTGGAGAAAGAACAGAGGAATGAAGAAAAGCAAACAAAATTAAGAAGGGTAAAAGCACAAGAAAAATCACAGTTTAAACGAAAGGTGAAATACGAGATATTTTAAGAAGTTGGAAAGAAAATTGGATATTAAAACTTTCCATTATTTCTAAAACATGCAAGGCCAATCTCCCCAAGTCATTTAATAATTCCCTAATGAAACCAAATTGCCCTAATTGGTTTTTTTTTAATATTTTATTTGTTTATTTGACAGGCAGAGATCACAGTAGGCAGAGAGGCAGGCAGAGAGAGAGGAGGAAGCAGGCTCCCCGCTGAGTGGAGAGCCCGATGCGGGGCTCGATCCCATGACCTGAGCCGAAGGCAAAGGCTTAACCCACTGAGTCACCCAGGCGCCCCAGATTTCTGTCCTAATTTTTGCCAGAACATAGGGTATGCTATGTCTTATAACTGACAAGCAAAAGAGGAGTTGAATTGGAGTTTTTCAAAACATTTAATGTCAATGTGGTACATAGCACACGGGTGAAAGGTATATAGAATTTCATCCAGTTTGTAACATGGAAAATATGCATAAATCACAAAAAGAGAGTGATATCTGAATGTACTGGATGGAGAAGCACATTTTATATTTCAAATATTATTTAGAAATATGGGATTTCTGTCCCATATCCCGTCTTTCCATCGATAGAATAGACGAACGACTGAATGGTTAACCACTAGTCTGGAACACAACTGTTCTCCTGCATTTCTTTGTTGGATATTTAACACTTTACTTCAGTTTACCAAGATGGGAACATCCCAAAGAAGAAGTTCCTGTGTTTTGGAAGTTGAAAGTGAATTTGGGATCTATTGTAAGCTAGCTGTTTTTTTAACAAAACTTCTTATTTTGAGATAATTATAGATTTACATGCAGTTGTCATGAATAATTTAGAAAAACCTCATTTACCTTTCCCCAGATTTTCCCAATGATAGTATCTTGTAAAACTATAATAAAATATCACAACCA
The DNA here is from genome assembly GCA_004024625.1 of Mellivora capensis. Lineage (NCBI taxonomy): Eukaryota > Metazoa > Chordata > Mammalia > Carnivora > Mustelidae > Mellivora > Mellivora capensis. Next base: position 114,018 of record PISX010000352.1, on the reverse strand, counting down.
GAATACTGACATGGATGCACTCAAGATACAGAACTTCCATCACCATAAGGATTCGTCATGGCACCTCTTATCGACACACACCCTTCTCTCCCCCTCCACCTCCTCTTTCGATTCTGGTGTCCACTAATCTGTTCCACCCTTCTCTAATTTCATCATTTCAGGAATATTATATATTGGAGTCATAAAGTAAGTAAGCATGTGGAATTGGCTTTTTGCTTTTCCTTATCATAATTCTCTGGACATTTATCCAGGTTGTCAACGGCGGCTCATTGCTGAGTAGTACACTATGGTACGGACATACTATAGTTTGTGTAACCATTCATGCATTAAAGGACATCTGGGTTGTTTCCAGTTTTTTTGCTATTATGAATAAAGCTGTTATGAACATTAGTGTACAGATTTTTACGTGAACCTAAGATTACTTCTCTGGACTAAATACCCAAGAGTGCAATTGCAGGCTTTATGGCAATTGTACATTTAGTTTTTTAAGAAACTGTCATACTTGAGTTGCCTGGGTGGCTCAGTCAGTTAAACATCTTCTTCCATGCAGGTCATGATCCTGGGGTTCTGGGATGGACCCCCTATGTTGGGCTCTCTGCTCAGGAGAGCTTGCTTCTCCCTCTCCCTCTGCCTGCCTCTCTGCCTACTTATGCTCTCCATCTCTCTGTCAAGTAAATAAATAAAATCTTTAAAAAAAATTAAATTAAAAATTGAAAAAAAGAAAGTGCTGAACTATTTTCCAGAGTGGCTGTACCATTTCACATTCACACAACTGAATATGAGTGATATAGTTTCTCTGCAATCTTACTAGCATTTGGAGTTGCCACAATTTTTTATTTTAGCTATTCTAATAGGTTTGTAAGGATGACTCCTTATAGTTTTAATTTGCATTTCCCTAATGGCTAATGATGTTGAATATATTTTCATGTAGTTATTTGTCAACTGTACATTCTCATTAGGGAAATACCTGTTTGCATATTTGGCCTGGTTTCTATAGAGATTATTGATTTCCTTGTCAGTTTTGAGGTTTTTTATGCTCTAAATACCAATTCTTCTGATACATGTGGTTTGCAAATATTTTCCCTAAGCTACTCTTATATTTTCATTTTTTTCAACAGGGTCTTTCACAGAGCAAAGTTTCATAATTTTGGAAGTTCAATGTATCACTTCTTTTTTCCTTTTTAGGATCATAATTCTGGTATCAGGTCAGGTCTAAGAACTCTTCAACTAGCCCCAGATTCAAAAGTTTTTCTCCTCTTTCTAAATGTCTTATAGTTTTACATTTAAATTCATGATGTAGTTTGAGTTAAATGGCAGTTTAGACACAGGTCTTAGGTTAAAGTTCTTTTTTTACCCCCCCTTTTTGCCTAGGGATTTTCAGCTGTTCCAGTAGTATATTCTTGTGAATGAACCTTTAAAGGCAGTGTAGTGAGAGCTTAGAAAGAAGAGAGGAGAGCTGTAGAGAAAGCCCCAGAGAATACCTAAGAATCATAAAGAGAGTATTGGTAGAAATATGGACGATGAAGGGCATTCTGATGAGGTCTCACACAGAAATGAAGAACATGGCATTGGGAGCTAGAAAAAAAAAAAAAGTCTGGCAATGAACTTGACCAAGTTGTGTTTGTGTTCTACGGCTTTATGAAAGGCACAACTTGGGAGCAATGAGGTTAAATATTGAGCTGAAGCTATTTCTAACCAAACTGTTGAAGGTGCAGCTTGTCTCCTCAAGACTGCTTATAGTAAATGGGAGAAGGCAGAACATTTTAAAGACAGAATTGTTAAGTAAAAGGAAGCTTAAAGGTTTGGCAGATTCTCAGCCTATCCGTATTGCAAAAGTGAGGACACTAAGGGTGTGGCTGACTGACAGTTTGATGAAATTAGTATGAAACATGATCTCACCAGAAGCCAGGAGTGATTCTCCAAGACAATGGAAGAAATTCAGGGACGATCAAAGCTGCCACCCTCATCACAGGTTCAGAATGCAAGAACCAGGGAGCAGAGGACTTTCAAAGGAGAGGCCACTGGAAACCTCAGCCTGTCTGCCAATCCCACCTCTTTTTGTGGGCCCTGGTCCTTCACTCCCATGCTCCGTAGCTGCCCCAGGTGCAGCTCCAGCAGGCCCCACAGTCCAGTGTGGATCATGGCGGCCACCCCTCCAGAGAGCACAGACAGCAAACTGGCAGCATCTGTACAGCACTATCTCTACCATCACAGAATGCATGGACATGGAGGACATGGGTCCCCCACCTATGTGTTAAAGGGGGAGCCACATCATGGGACCTCAGCCCAAGAAAATCAAAGGGACAGAGACCCATGAGAGAGTCATTGTAGGGGCCTGCGGCACAGGCTCAAAGCCGCAGGGAGCTAGTTCACCAAGCTGTTTGTGTCATGTGGCCAACCCAGTGGGACTAGAAGGCATAGTATCAAGCCAAAGAGAATTATTCTCAAAGCTTAAAGATTTTTTGTTTGATTTTGAGCTTACTTGAGACCCTCTTATCAATTTTAGCTTATTATAGATCTATGAATTCCTTTACTAGATTTATTAGTTCAGTAGTAAAATCTGAAAATCACATTGGCCTTCCAAAATTAACCAAGCCATTTGCAAAAATGAGGAGAAGGGAGTTGAGGGAAATTGGAAGGGGAAGTGAACCATGAGAGACTATGGACTCTGACAAACAACCTGAGGGGTTTTGAAGGGGTGAGGGGGTGGGGTGGGAGGTTAGGGGAGCCAGGTGGTGGGTATTAAGGAGGGCACGTATTGCATGGAGCACTGGGTGTGGTGCAAAAGCAATGAATACTGTTATGCTGAAAAGAAATAAAAATAAATAAAAATTAAGAAATTAAAAAAAAATGTAATAATTGCAAATGAGAATTTCATGTTAGTCAATTTAAACCAATAACATTATTTTTATATCTTGAAGTTGGGGTAATTTATTCATCATTTTAATATTTATTTTTTTAAGATTTTATTTACTTATTAGAGAAAGAGCACAAGGAGGAGGAAGGGCCAAGGGAGGACAACCAGACTCCCTGCTGAGTGTGGAGCCCAACACTGGGCTCCATCCCAGGACCTCAAGACGATGATCTGAGTTGAAGGTGGATGCTTAACTGACTGAGCCACCCTGGTGCCCCAATACTTAATTTTTAAGTTGAAAATTAGAAACAAAAAATTATTCATCCAGACCAACTTCCCACAAGAAATGCAAGACAGAAAATTGTCCCTTTATTTAGATTATCTTTCTTCCTTAAATTCGTTATATGCATAATTTAATCAAAATAATCTACTCTTGGTATTTGAAAAGCCTGGCAATGTAGGTACTGCAAAAATAAATTTTCTCAACTAATCTAACATTTAGATAAATTTTGAGAAACTCTGAAAATGTAGTGAACCTGTACTGTCCATTAAATTCCATGGGAAAAAAAAATAAATTCCATGGAAAATAAGATGAAGAAAACAGTATCTGTCATTGATGACATAGAGGACTATATTATGAGAATATGCAACTTTGTAAAATGTTCTACAAACAAAACAGTCTCTAAACGGAATGTATACTTCACAGTACTTTTGCGAGTACTGTGTTCTCCAGGTTCCATTAATAACAACAAAAATATACGTTCGAGGTCATTTTAACAGCCCAGTTCATGTACGCACTATCGATAGCCTGTGTAAGTACGCCCCCGAGGACCTTCCAGTTAGCTTACCTGCTGAAGGAGACCGAAGTCCAAATAAAAAGGAAGAATGAAAAAATTATGCCACGATATGCGCCACTGTGTTACTACAGAGAAAAGACCTAGGGCCAGATAGTCTAGAACAGCGTCTAAATCTAACACGGTTGGTGTAGATAATACGTATACCATGAACACATAAATATCTAAAAATTAGTGAAAAATTGTGACCATCACCTTATCCCCCCAACCAAATCGCTACTTTCTTTCCATTAATATAGTTGTTCGGCATTTTTCACTTCATATCCTCCATACGATTTATTTCTTGCCTCACTTGGGTGGAAGGCGCAGTTTACCGTAAAGAATCCATGGAGGGCATCGGGGGCTCAGCTGGTGACCCCTCTGACCTTTGATGCGGGCTCAGGTCCGGATCTCAGGGTCACGGGATCGAGCCCGGCGTGGGGTTCCGTGCTCAGGGCAGACTTCGCTCGGGCTTCTCTGTCCGTCTGCGCCTCCTCCCTTTCACACCAGCTCTCTCTTTCTCTCCTTCTCTTTCAAATAAACAAATAAGCAAAGTCCAGTGAGATCAAGGGTTTGCCTCCGGCTTCGCGGCAAACGTCTTGTCTTCCGCGAGCCACAGCGGCGTCCCGCTGTCCCGGGATAAAGCGAGTCGGACGAGCGTCCGACCGCAGAGGCCGGGGCCCGCCGCCCTCGAAGCTTCCTCCTCAGACTCTGGTCCGGGAGCCCCAGGGAAGCGCCCCGGCGGGGTTCTCTGGTAGATCAGATGCTCCTCAGCCAGCCCTTGGACGCCCCGAAATCAAAGTGCGGCGGTGCCCGTCGGTTGCCCGCCCGAGCCGGAGCCCCGCGGCAGGCTCCACGCTGGGCCTGGGGTCGGCCCGCGATTCTCTTCCCCGCTCCCTCTCGGCCCCCTCAGCCGCTCTCTCAAATCCATGACGAAGTCACGTCTCTAAACAATAAACATAAAGAGACAAATAACAAGGTGTGTCCGCAGCATGTCGCGGCTGCACGGACGCGGCACGAAGTCTGTCGCGACGACCCGAGCCCGCAGGGCTGACGCACAGCGTCCTTCCGTCGGTCCGCGGCGGCTGACGCGCGACCCCTTACCGACGACACCGATGACCCCGCGGAGCTTCTCGTGTTCCTCGAAAGTTCGCCTTCGCACGTGCGGCATCGCGGCGGCGTCTTCCTCCCACGTCTGCTCCCGCTCTCTGGGCGGCGCGCGCCGCTTCTCCTCACGGGCGAGCAGCGCGGACGCGGACGGCCGCCACCGAACGTCGGCTCCGCCGCGGGGTCCCTACGCGGAGACCTGACCCCAGCACGGGGACCCGCGCAGGCGGCGGCCCCCAGAAGTCCCTGCCCGCCGCGCGGTGTGAGGTCCCAGCGCCCCGGGAGCGGGTCCTCGCCCGTCGGGGAAGCCGCGAGGGCCCCGCGCGCGGCTCCGCCTGCAGGACCGCGGGACGCGCAGCGCGGGACTTGGTCGCGGCGGCCCGAAGGCGCGAACACGAGAGAGAGACGCGGGCAAACACGCGCTCAACGGCAGCGAACCAGTGCGCACAGCGGGCGTAAGAGTATTTGCAAATGACCAAGTTAAACACGAACTGAAAACTACCCTCACGCCGCCACCTACGTCTCGTTCACACCCGCCGGTCCGCACCGACGTGCGGTGGAAGGGACGCGCTGCAGCGGCCCCGTGAGCGGAAGGCAAGCGCGTCCGAGATGCTGCGGGGTCGGCGGGGGGCGCGCGCGCGGATCGCTGACGCCGGCGGCGCGCCCCACCCGCCGGAAGCGGGACCGGGAGGACGTTTTCCACGTAGGAACGTCACCCCTGCTTTACGGAGAAGAGGGAAGAGCCTGTGCCCGGAAGCAGCGCACGGACCGCCGCTCGCCGCCGCCGGGCCGCTGCCACGGCCGCGTAGCGCTACCCTCCGTGCGGTAAGACTTTTAAGGCCGCGCCGTTCCGCTCCTCCTAAGATGGAAGAGCCGCTCGTCGCTTGTCTCTTTGTTTCTCTCTCCGAAGTAATTCACGTTGCTAGTAAAATACCGGCTATTCTGTTGTGAGGGTTGACATGACAAACGTCGTGTATCTATTGTATCTATAAAATTTTAATTTTCCTCTCGTCATGCAGAAATTAGGCCAACACAGATAATTGGCAGCGTTTAAAAAAATTTTTTTTAATTAAAAAAATAAATTTTTAAAAAAAGTTTAATAAAAATATACTGTCTTATTAGCCCCAGGGGTACAGAAGTCGGCAGCATTTTTCAACGTGCTACTTTCTAAATGCTTTGTGGTCCGTGTATGTCTCTATCGAGTCATCTGTTAAATCACAGTAATTTAAGGAAAGAAACGATGCGTCGTGACTCGGCCCGGCAGAGCCGCAGAGCGCAGCACGTCCCGGGCTCGGTGCTGAAGCCGGCGAGCACAGGGGCAGTTGTCTCCGTGCCTGGGGACTCCCGGTGCCTCGGGTGTAACAAAACTGAAGGCTTCCGTTGAGGTGCCTGGTTTTGACGTATATTTCCTGTGTTTGAGGAGAAAAACTTATCTCTTTTGCTCTGCGTAGATTGACTTTCTTCCTTTCTTTGACATTTTGCTGGTAAAGGAGATTTAAACTCAACAAGGGAGCGTGCCCACCACTGACATTATACCGACTTAATCATTTCTCTACAACAAAATGAACCGTGCCTCCAGTTCCACTCAAACTCTCTTGCTGTTTTCGGTGTGTCTCACTGTAAGTGAGACAGCTGTGCACACTCACTTCTTCCTGCACGGGAGCACTGAGATGCTCATTTCTGGTTGGGATTTGGAGTTTCGGAGCTGTCTTCTTCCCTCAAGCCCTACTCTCCAACACAGAACGTGCCTGACATCACACCCTCGCTCCTGAGCCTCTTCCCGCCTCCTTCACCTGACAGCCTTCTCCACAACAGACATCTTATCAGACGTGACTGATTGCTGTAATCTGTACTCTGGGCAGCCATTAAGCAAATTACCTGAATCATTGCAAGGATTAGTCTCATTAACACATGATTAGCATCAAATTAAAATAATGAGTGTTTAACTTCTGATGTCTTCCAGTTGTTTGAACAGCTTGATCAGCCACACCAGGCTGGCAGGGAGGTGGGGGTGTCAAAGAACCACAGAAAAAAAAGGGAGGCTGCACCGAGCGAGACACAGTACAGCTAGCCAGCAGTAGGAAGTGCGATCAGACCCAAACTATTTGGTTGAAACGTTTCTTCCAAACCGCAAGATGCTGGGTCCCAGCAGAGGTCTTTCTCTCCCACTGGCCCTGCCAGCCAGCCATCCGAGCAAGGCTTTACATACTAATAATGGTGCACCACCTTACCCTTTGCACATCCTGGATGTCATTTCTGTACGGCTTCCCTGTCTCAGGAAGCATGAAATGCAGCTTTTCTTCCCTTTTCCAAGTTTGATCAGACGGAAGAAAAAGACCCATCAAGTGCAGGGAATATGGTAGATTGAAGATCCAAACACAGTTTCCAGATTTTTCCTTAAAAATGACTAATTACATATCAAAACAAGAGGTTGCATCATCTCTAGATCTTATGTTCACGTGGAGGATTTGCTGGAGGCCTGGAGAGCCAACTCAACTGTTTTCTACCTATTGAAGATCAGCACCTGAGGAGAGTAGGTGGACAGGTCACAGTGGCCCCTCAATGCCAAGACTAATGGCAGCTTATCTGTTGGAGAGATGGGCAAGACTACCAGAGAATCTGTATGGTCATTAGGCTACATGCCTGAGCAGCGTCTAAAACAAGGAAAGAGATGTTGTGGTAAATTCCTCTACCATTCCCATGAAGAAAATTAATGTGAGGAGTGCTTTATGTGAAAGGGAGTAATCCAGAATATGTCACCCCAAGATACGCCTCTTTGACATAAATAAAAATTACTTTGAGTGGAAAGCAATTTGAGAAGCAACTAATGCAGGAAAATCTCTCTCTACCCTGCCCCTTTTCTGCCTTTAGATAGGATATAAATTTTCCTTTCCTGGAGACAGCTTGACTCCAGGACAACTGACACCAGGGAAATCCACAAACAGATCTTACTTCATTACTTTTGTCCCATGTATTTACCTTCCCATAGTTTTCTATGCATAACCTAAAACCACTTCCCTTTGCCGTCATTTCTCTATAAATTTATGGTTCTGTGTTGAAGAGTACATCTAAGATGGAGTTCTAAGCCACCTCTTTGAGTTACTCACCTCTGGGTATGCCATATGTTACATGCATGATAAACATTCATAAGCTTATCTTTTCCTTGTTAATCTGTCTTTTGTTACACAAACCCCAGTTCAGACCCTATGATGGAGGAAAATTTTTTTCTTCTCCTACAGAATAATCTAACATCAGGAAAAAGTGCAAAGATGAAAATCACTACTATCACTAAAACACTAAAATAAAATGAAAATCACTTAATAGAAATACCTGCAGTTTAGGTTTTTCATTTCAGTCACACAGCCATGACCCCATGAAGCATAGAGAGAAAAAAGCAAAGTGAATTCAGATTAGACATTTTCTTTCTAAAATTAAATGATGAGGAAAAAATTCTTGTGGCATTCTGAGGGGCTAAGGTTGAGATTCAAGGCTTGTATGCCTATAAGAGTTGTTTTCAGATTTTAGACTCACAGACAATGTCATCCAAAATTCTCTGTAAACAAACAATTATTTGAGTATATACTTACGTCAACTAAGAAACAAATATAAATAACTCAGAAAATAGAGTTCTTTAAAATTTCAAACATTGTACCTACAAGATAAATGACATAATATTGAGTTAATAATTAATAGTTAACTAGATCTGAAATCTGAGATTATATCAGCAAAACCATAGTGTGAGGGAGAAATAGGAACAAGGACAGCTTACTAAATGTATCATCTGAGCTGGAGGGATGTGAATGACAGTAGTTACTGTTTTACTCTTTTCACAGATAAGAGAAAAATAGATCCAAGTAAGTTTTAAAACAGAATTTAGGAAACTAGGCTTGGTGTGCTTCTCAAATCTTTAAAGGAAAAAAAAAAAATTAATTAATTAATTAATTAATAATAGACAACAGGTAGAGGGGAAATGGAAACAAAATAGAAAATCTATGACAAAAAAATAACAAGTTAGAATAATAACATAAATCATCATAATGCAAAAAGGTAAAGATACTCAAACTGAAAGTTTAAAAAAATTCTTTTTAATGGATAAGGAACAAAAAGGTAAATGGCACAGAACTACTAAAATGTTTAAGTGACAGAAATATATCATACAAATACAGAGAAACCAAAAGTGGCAATAATAATATAAAATATATTCAAGAAAAATGTTATCAGAATGGAAAAAAATAAAAGCTGAATAAAAAGGCAGCAAAAAGTATGAAGTAAAAAATTTATTTGAACGCTTAGTGCAAATCAGCTGAGACATGATAAAAGTCTTCATTACTAAAATTTGAGTCTTAGGTGAATCATCTAAAATTTAATATATTCCAAAGGGACATTTATACTAATCACTGCCACAGATCACAATTTTCTTTGTTTTTGTTTTTAATTTTTTAAATTTTTAAATTTTTAATTTTTTATTAACATATAATGTATTATTATTATTAGGGGTACAAGTCTGTGAGTCACCAGGTTTACACACTTCATAGCACTCACCATAGCACATACCTTCCCCAATGTCCATAACCCCACCACCCTTCCCCTACCCTCCTCCCCCTCCGGCATCCCTCAGTTTGTTTTGTGAGATTAAGAGTCTCTTATGATTTGTCTCCCTCCCGATCCCATCTTGTTTCATTTATACCTTTGCTATCCCCCAAACCCCCCACATTGCCTCTCAACTTCCTCATATCAGGGAGATCATATGATAATTGTCTTTCTCTGATTGACTCACTTTGCTAAGCATAATACCCTCTAGTTCCATCCACGTTGTCACAAATGGCAAGATTTCATTTCTTTTCGTGAATGCATAGTATTCCATTGTGTATATATACACCACATCTTCTTCATCCATTCATCTGTTGATGGACATCTAGGTTCTTTCCATAGTTTGGCTATTGTGAACACTGCTGCTATAAACATTTGGGTGCATGTGCCCCTTTGGATCACTACATTTGTATCTTTAGGGTAAATGCCCAGTAGTGTGATTGCTGGGTCATAGCAGAGCTCTATTTCCAACTTTTTGAGGAACCTCCATGCCGTTTTCCAGAGCGGTTGCACTAGCTTGCATTCCCACCAACAGTGTAGGAGGGTTCCCGTTTCTCTGCATCCTCACCAGCATCTGCCATTTCCTGACTTGTTAATTTTAGCCATTCTGACTGGTGTGAAGTGGTATCTCACTGTGGTTTTGATTTGTATTTCCCTGATGCTGAGTGATGTGGAGCAATTTTTCATGTGTCTGTTGACCATCTGGATGTCTTCTTTGCAGAAATGTCTGTTCATGTCCTCTGCCCATTTCTTGATCGGATTCTTTGTTCTTTGGGTGTTGAGTTTGCTAAGCTCTTTATAGATTTTGGATACTAGCCCTTTATCTGATATGTTGTTTGCAAATATCTTCTTCCATTCTGTCAGTTGTCTTTTGGTTTCATTAACTGTTTCCTTTGCTGTGCAAAAGCTTTTGATCTTGATGAAGTCCCCGTAGTTCAGTTTTGCCCTTGCTTCCCTTGCCTTTGGTGATGTTTCTAGGAAGAAGTTGCTGCGGCTCAGCTTGAAGAGGTTGCTGCCTGTGTTCTTCTCAAGGATTTTTGATGGATTCCTTTCTCACATTGAGGTCCTTTATCCATTTTGAGTCTATTTTTGTGTGTGGTGTAAGGAAATGGTCCAGTTTCATTTTTCTGCATGTGGCTGTCCAATTTTCCCAACACCATTTGTTGAAGAGGCTGTCTTTTTTCCATTGGACATTCTTTCCTGCTTTGTCAAACATTAGTTGACCATAGAGTTGAGGGTCTATTTCTGGGCTTTCTGTTCTGTTCCATTGATCCATGTGTCTGTTTTTGTGCCAGTACCGTACTCTTGATGATGACAGCTTTGTAATAGAGCTTGAAGTCTGGTACTGTGATGCCACCAACTTTGACATTTCAACATTTGACTTTTCAACATTCCTCTGGCTATTCGAGGTCTTTTCTGGTTTCATATAAATTTTAGGATTACTTGTTCCATTTCTTTGGAAAAAATGGATGGGATTTTGATAGGATTGCATTAAACGTGTAGATTGCTTTAGGTAGCATAGACATTTTCAATATTTGATCTTCCAATCCGTGAGCGTGGAACGTTTTTCCATTTCTTTGGGTCTTCCTCAATTTCTTTCATGAGTACTTTAAAATTTTCTGAGTATAGATTCTTTGCCTCTTTGTTTAGGTTTACTCCTAGGTATCTTACGGTTTTTGGTGCAACTGTAAATGGCATTGACTCCTTAATTTCTCTTTCTTCTGTCTTATTGTTGGTGTATAGAAATGCAACTGATTGGGGTGCCTGGGTGGCTCAGTGGGTTAAAGCCTCTGCCTTCAGCTCAGGTCATGATCCTGGGGTCCTAGGATTGAGCCCCGCATCAGGCTCTCTGCTCAGCAGGGAGCCTGCTTCCTCCTCTCTGTCTCTGCTTGCTTCTCTGCCTACTTGTGATCTCTGTCTGTCAAATAAATAAATAAATAAAATCTTTAAAAAAAAAAAGAAATGCAACTGATTTATGTGCATTGATTTTATATCGTGACACTTTACTGAGTTAGTGTATAAGTTCTAGCAGATTTGAAATGGAGTCTTTTGGGGTTTTCACATAAAGTATCATACCATCTGCAAAGAGAGATAGTTTGACTTCTTCTTTGCTGATTTGGATGCCTTTAATTTTTTTTGTTGTTGTTGTCTGATTGCTGACCCTAGGATTTCTAGTACTATGTTGAATAGCAGTGGTGATAATGGACATCCCTGCCGTGTCCCTGACCTTAGTGGAAAAGCTCTCAGTTTTTCTCCATTGAGAATGATATTCGCAGGGGGTTTTTCATGGATGGCTTTGATGATATTGAGGTATGTACCCTCTATCCCTAAACTTTGAAGAGTTTTGAGGAAGGAAGGAATGCTGTACTTTATCAAATGCTTTTTCAGCATCTATTGAGAGTATCATATGGTTCTTGTTCTTTCGTTTATTAATGTGTTGTATCACATTGATTGCTTTATGGATGTTGAGCCAAACTTGCAGCCCTGGAATAAATCCCACTTGGTCATGGTGAATAATCCTTTTAATGTACTGTTGGATCCTATTGGCTAGTATTTTGGTGAGAATTTTCACATCTGTGTTCATATTGGTCTCTAATTCTCTTTTTGATGGAATCTTTGTCTGGTTTTGGGATCAAGGTAATGCTGGCCTCATAAAATGAGTTTGGAAGTTTTCCTTCCATTTCCATTTTTTTGGAATAGTTTCAGGTTAGGATTAATTCAGAATAGGAATTAATTCTTCTTTACATGTTTGGTAGAATTCCCCTGGGAAGCCTTCTGGCCCTGGGCTCTTGTTTTTTGGGAGATTTTGATGACTGCTTCAATCTCCTTACTGGTTATGGGTCTGTTCAGGTTTTCTATTTCTTCCTAGTAGTTTATATGTCTCTAGGAATGCATCCATTTCTTCCAGATTGTCAAATTTCTTGGCGTAGAGTTGCTCATAGTATGTTCTTATAGTTGTTTGTCTTTCTTTGGTGTTGGTTGTGATCTCTCCTCTTTCATACATGATTTTATTTATTTGGGTCCTTTCTATTTTCTTTTTGATTTTTAAGTCTGGCCAAGCATTTATCAGTCTTATTAATTCTTTCAAGGAACCATCTCCTAGTTTCTTTGATTTGTTCTACTGTTTTTTTGTTGTTGTTTTGTGTTTTTTGTTTGTTTGTTTGTTTGTTTCTATGTCATTGATTTCTGCTCTGATCTTTATCATTTCTCTTCTCATTCTGGGTTTAGGCTTTCTTTGTTGTTCTTTCTCCAGCTCCTTTAGGTGTAGGGTTAGGTTGTATATTTGAGACCTTTCTTGTTTCTTGAGAAAGGCTTAATCACTATATATTTTCCTCTCAGGACTGCCTTTGTTGTGTCCCACAGATTTTGAACCATTTTGTTTCATTAGCATTTGTTTCCATGAATTTTTTCAATTCTTCTTTAATTTCTGGTTGACCCATTCATTCTTTAGAAGGACGCTCTTTAGAGCTCCATGTATCTCGGTTCTTTCCAAATTTCCTCTTGTGACTGAGTTCTAGTTTCAGAGCATTGTGTTCTGAAAATATGCAGGGAATGATCCCAATGTTTTGGTGCTGGTTGAAACCTGATTTGTGCCCCCAGGAAGTGATCTATTCTGGAGAATGTTCCATGTGTACTAGAGAAGAATTTGTATTCTGTTGCTTTGGGATGGAATGTTCTGAATATACTTGTGATGTCCATCTGGTCCAGTGTAGCATTTAAGGCCTTTATTTCCTTGTTGATCTTTTGCTTGGATGATCTGTCCATTTCAGTGAGGGGGGTGTTAAAGTCCCCTACTATTATTGTATCATTGTCAATGTGTTGCTTTGATTTTGTTATTAATTGGTTTATATAGTGGGCTGCTCCCATGTTAGGGGCATAGATATTTAAAATTTTTAGATCTTCTTGTTGGACAGACCCTTTGAGTATGATATAGTGTCCTTCCTCATCTCTATTATAGTCTTTAGCTTAAAATCTAATTGATCTGATATACGGATTGCCGCTCCAGCTTTCTTTTGATGTCCATTAGCATGGTAAATTGTTTTCCACCCCCTCACTTTAAATCTGGGTGTCTTTGGGTGTAAAATGAGTTTCTTGTAGACAGCATATTGATGGGTTTTGTTTTTTTAATCCATTCTGATACCCTGTGTCTTTTGATTGGGACATTTAGCCCATTTTCTTCAGGGTAACTATTGAGAGATATGTATTTAGTTCCACTGTATTTGTAAGGTGACTGTTACTGCATATTGTCTCTGTTCCTTCCTGGTCTACTACTTTTAGGCTCTCTCTTTGCTTAGGGGACCCCTTTCAATATTTCCTGTAGAACTGGTTTGGTGTTTACAAATTCTTTTAGTTTTTGTTTGTCCTGGAAGCTTTTTAATCTCTCCTTCTATTTTCCATGATAGCCTAGCTGGATATAGTATTCTTGGCTGCATGTTTTTCTCATTTAGTGCTCTGAATATATCATGCCAGTTCTTTCTGGCCTGCCAGGTCTCTGTGGATAAGTCTGCTGCCAACCTAATTTTTTTTTTCTAAAGATTTTATTTATTTGACAGACAGAGATCACAAATAGGCAGAGAGGCAGACAGAGAGAAAGGGGGAAGCAGGCTCCCTGCTGAGCAGAGAGCCAGACATGGGGCTCGATCCCAGGACCCTGAGATCATGACCTGAGCCGAAGGCAGAGGCTTAACCCACTGAGCCACCCAGGCGCCCCCAACCTAATATTTTTACCATTGTATGTTACAGACTTCTTTTCCCGGGCTGCTTTCAGGATTTTCTCTTTGTCGCTAAGACTTGTAAATTTTACTATTAGGTGACGGGGTGTGGACCACTTCTTGTTGATTTTGAGGGGGTTCTCTGCAACTCCTGGATTTTGATGCTTATTCCATTTGCCATATTAGGGAAATTCTCTACAATAATTCCCTCCAATATACCTTCTGCTCCCCTCTCTCTTTCTTCTTCTTCTGGAATCCCAATTATTCTAATGTTGTTTCGTCTTTTGGTGTCCCTTATCTCTCGATTTCTCTGCTCTTGGTCCAGTAGCTGTTTGTCCCTCTTTTGCTCAGCTTCTTTATTTTCTGTCATTTGGTCTTTTATATCACTAATTCTCTCTTCTGCCTCATTTATCCTAGCAGTAAGAGCCTCCATTTTTTATTACACCTCATTAATAGCTTTTTTGACTTCAGCTTGATTAGCTTTTAGTTCTTTTATTTCTCCAGAAAGGGCTTTTATTTCTCCAGACAGTTTTCTCTAATATCTTCCATGCCTTTTTCAAGCCTGGCTAGCACCTTGAGAATCGTCATTCTGAACTCTAGATCTGACATATTACCAGTGTCCATATTGATTAGGTCCCTGGCTTTCGGTACTGCCTCTTGTTCTTTTTTTGTGGTGAGTGTTTCTGCCTTGTCATTTCATCCAGATAAGAATATATGAAGGAGGGGCGCCTGGGTGGCTCAGTGGGTTAAAGCCTCTGCCTTCGGCTCAGGTCATGATCCCAGGGTCCTGGGATCGAGCCCCGCATTGGGGTCTCTGCTCAGCAAGGAGCCTGATTCCTCCTCTCTCTCTGCCTGCCTCTCTGCCTACTTGTGATTTCTGTCTGTCAAATAAATAAAATCTTAAAAAAAAAAAAAAAAGAATATATGAAGGAGAGAATTAAATACTAAAAGGGTGGCAGAGACGCCAGAAAAATGTGCATTAACCAACTCAGAAGAGACCCCAAATTGCAGCAGGAAGAAAGGGCGTAAAAAGAAGTTCAAAAAAAAATTCAAAGGAAAAAGTTAAATATACTTATTAGACTGGTGAATAGAACAGAGCCACCCACTTAATTTGGGGGGTATTTTGGACTCTTTGAAAAAACTACCTCCCAAAATTTTAAAGAAAGAAAAACTTTATATATATATATATACGTATATATGTATATATATATATATAAAACTTTTTGTATTTATATATATATAAACTTTTATATATATATATAAAAGTTTTTCACATATATATATATATACATATACACGATAAAAGGATGGAATATGACAGTAAAGATTAGAATTTAAAAAAAATTCTAAAAAAGGAGTTGATAAGATAAGTTGGTTGGGAAAAGAAAGAAAAAGAAAGTGGACAGAATTTACTCAGGCTGGAGACTGGAACAAAGCCCTGTGCTAGATTTAGAGTATATTTTGATCTATTAGAAGAAGTTGTATCCCAAAATTTTTTAGAAGAAAAAACCTTATGTGTATACAAAAAATAAAATTAGATACAATGAAGGATAAAATATGACTATAATAATAAAGGTTCAAAGAGTTTTTTTTTTTTAATGAAAGGTATTGTTAAGATTAACTAGTTAAAAAATGTTAAAAGAAGAAAGAGGAAAAGTTTTAAAAAATTAGAATAAGAAAAAAAAATTTAAAAAAATTAATTAACTTTGCAAGACCAAAGAATAATGGGGAGAAAGTCATGAATTCCATGCTTTTCTTTTTCTCCTCTGGAATTCCACTGTTCTCCTTGATAAGTCAGCTTGGTCTTCACTGGATTTGTTGATCTTCTGGGGGAGGGGCCTGTTGTAGTGGTTCTCAAGTGTCTTTGCCGGAGGCGGAATTGCACTGCCCTTACCAGGGGCCGGGCTAAGTAATCCGCTTGGGTTCACTTTCGGGAGCTTTTGTTCCCTGAGCGCTTTCCGTAGAGTTCCGGAGGACGGGAATGAAAATGGCGGCCTCCCAGTCTCCGCTCAGGGTTGCCAAGAGCTCGGGGCCCCACTCTTCAGTGTGCCCTCAGAGAAAAGCGCCCAATCACTCCCATCTCCTTGGCCTCTGACCTCACTCTGAGCTCACCCAGCCTGTGCCCAGTTCAAGGTAACCCCGAGCTGAGAGCTCACTGCTCGGCTCTGTCTCTGTAGCCGGCTTCCCCGCTCTAATACCTGCAAGCTCTGCGACACTCGGACACCCCCGATCCTTCTGTGACCCCGCGGGACCTGGGGACATGCTGACCCCACGTGGGCTTTACCCCGGCTTATCCTTTAGAGCAATGTCCCTCCATGGAGCAGACTTTTAAAAGTCCTGATTTTGTGCTCTGCTGCTCCACCGCTTGCTGGGAGCCACCCCTCCTCCCGCAGTCTATCTTCCTGTCGCTTTGGATTCACTTCTCCACTGGTCCTACCTTTCAGAACATGGTTGGTTTTCTTTTTCTAGAATTGCTGCTCTTCTTCTCTTTGCTCTCCTGTTGGATTTGTAGGTGTTCACAATGGTTTGATAAACTAGCTGATCCCCTGCTACCTGATGTCCTCTCAGCCACTACTCCTCCACCATCTTGACTCCTCCCCTTCACAGATCACAATTTTTATTTAAACCATGATTTTTAAAAAAATCTAAACAAGGATACCAAAGCATTTCAAGTTTTTAAAAATTCATGCTCCTAAGTAACTCTTACACGGAAGATATACAATAGTTATAAAACACAGTTCAGAAAATAATGTCTTCTCTAATGACATATGGCCAATGATATATTCACAATAAAATTTCTAGTCGTAAATGTTTACAATATTGATCAAGAAAAAATAGAAACAAATGGGAAATTCACCATCTAAAGCTAGACAAATGACAAGGTGATTCTCAATGATGCAGAAATATAAAGCACTCAGTAAAGCTAAACATTTTAAAACTCAATAAAACTAGAAAGAACTGGGGTGCCTGGGTGGCTCAGTCAGTTAAGCATCTGTATTTGGCTCAGGTCATGATCTCAGGGTCCTGGGATGGAGCCCATGTCTGACTCTCTGCTCAATGGGGAGCCTGCTTCTCCCTTTCCCTCTGTGTTCTATCTCTTGTTCTCATCCTTTCTCAAGTAAATAAATAAAATCTTAAAAAAGGAAAAAAAAGTAGATTTTATCAATAAACCCAAGAGCTCTTCCTTTTGCTCTGATAAGAAAGCCATTCTCCAGAAAACTGGATAAAACCGTAAAATTTGTTTTGAAGAAATATAAATTTCCGAATTTAGTGAAAGATATGAATGAGCAGAATAAATAAGCTCAAAAAAATCAAATCAGAATTTGTTTTCAGAAATTTATGCCTAGATATAAAATAGCCTTATTCATAAAAATCAAAGATAAAGAAAAAATGCTGAAGTCAGGGAAAATGGATGTTATATACAGAGGAATAACAATGGAAACACTGTTGACTTTTCATCATAAATAACAGTTACCAGAAGACAGTGGAATAGCATCTTCACATTTTTGATACAAAACAAAACAAAACACAATGGCTACCTAGGATTTTATATGTAGCAAAAAACCCTTCAACAGTATAAGTGAAATTGGGATAAACTAAAGCAAAGGGGAAAGAAAAGCCTACAGTAAATGCTAAGGAAAGTTTTCAATAGAAGTGAAATGGTAGAGGGAAACTTGACTACTTAAAAATGAATAAAGAACATCAGAATATATGGATAAGGGCACAACGCATAGTGAGGTATGTGTCGTGTTAAGGGACCTATATAAATTTTATATGAAATGGTATGAAATTAAGTGTAACATGACTGTAAAGATGCAAGTATTTTTTTTTAATCCCTAAATCAACCAATAAAATACAATGTAAAGAGAAATAGGTTAAGAATAATAAATTAATTAAAATGGTATTCTGGAAAATATTCAAATAATCCAAAATGCAGGAAAAGGATAAAAGAAAGGAACAAAAAGCAAGAAAGAAAAAAAAAATAACAATACAAATATTGTAATCCAGAGCTCGATCATATTGTTTTCATAAACAAAATGCTTCAACCAAAGATGAAGAATCCCAAAATGGATAAAACTGCAAAACCAATGTATGCTCTCTTCAAGAAATGATCTTTAAAATTAAGACAAATTACGCTGCAGACAAATAGATGGAAAAAAATATGTGGTAAGCAAAGAAAGCTTGTGACACGAATAACATGCATGCGGGATGTATAGAGACAGCCAGGAATAAGGAAGAAAAGCAGGGGCTGTTAACAGACATGCAGAGGGAGCAGTCAAAGTCCACAGAGGCCTGCTCTGACAACCAACAGCAGATTTTGCAACTGAAGAAGGAATCAGTGGCCAACACAGCTACTATTGACCCCTACAGATTTCATTCGTGTTCATGAACATCAGCTACCTGAGTCCCCCAGCTGCCTCCACTTCATCTCTGCCAGAGCCCAGGATCTGCTCCAGCTGCTCACCTAGGCCTCTGTGGCCATGTGAGTGCAAGACACAGCTGCCTAAGGCTCCCCCTGTCTTTACCAGAGCCCAAGAACCAAACCAACAGCCAGTGCAGGCCCCTGTGGCTACATGACTGCCAGACACCAGCCTGAACAACTCCAGCTGGCCCCCCTTTGCCATGCATAGGCTCAGGGCTAGTCTCTGCATTTGGGCACCTCCAACACAGCGCACCCTGCCAGGGGTGAGTGGGCTACAATAGGAGATACACTGACAGCCAGGGCCCCCGCAGCTGCCATGAACCTGGCCCTTACTACGTGCCCCAGCCGTGACCACTAAGCATGTATCCAGAAACCAGCCCTTGCCATTATATAGGCCCATGCAGCTGGCCCCTGCAGCTGAGTGTGCACACACCATCAGCTCTGGTCAGCACTGCTGTCTGCCCTGGTCCCTTGCTGCTGGACTTGGAGGCACCACTGAGAACCCGAACAGCTCTTGCCATCCTTGTGAACCATTCTGAGCACTCATCGAGAACTTCATGGCTGTCTGTGCTGTGGACCCCAGCAGCCTGATCCAGAGACATCGTGCTTCCTTGGACCCAGTGCAGGCGTCCAGTGCACTTGGCATCCTGTACTGCTAGATCTGAGACCATAGCATGCTCCAGCATAGCCCCACTTGCAGGGGAAAGCGTTCTCTTACAGAAGTTCATCTATGAAGTCTGGAAGACTGGGCTGCTTCTTCAGTTGTGCAGGCTCCTACACAGACTACAGGGATCATGAAGAATTACGGAAACTTGACTCCACAAATGTACTGTACTCACCTTTCTTCTTGTGGTGATGGGAGATGACAAAATGCCTACATCATGAGCTGACGGAAGGTGAGTGACAGTGTCATTAGAGGATCATAGGCTCCAGATCATGGTTGATGGCAGGTAACTGAAACCACAAAATGGGAAACCATGGATACTGGAGGACTACTGTATATCTCTTGTCCATAAATTGTGCAAAGATAAACATTCCACTTTGCTTAAAGGAGAAAGATGTGGGGCAATACAGAAAGAATAAACAGTGTATCATGTTAATTCTTTCTGGTTTCTCTCACCTGCCTCTTTGGGAGTACTGATACTCAATTGGTCATGTCTTTAAGATTATATATTTATATTAGGCTAACAATCATAGCCATCCTAATTTTTTTATTCAAAATCAATTCTAATCAGACCATTTGAGATTAACAGGAATTGTACAAATAATTTGTTGATTTTTTTTACCCCTAAAATTGGAAAAAATGGCAAAATTTATTTCTAATATTGTGAAAGGTAAATATCTAATTTGCTTTATGAACAGAATTGTAACCATGTGGGAACATACAGGCAAATTATTTAAATGACCACATATCAGTCACAATAACTAATGACTAGAAACAATGTCTAAATCACAGGTAAAATATTTTTAGGTAGGAGAGTTTGCTGTTCTATTAATTTCCATTGGAGTGAACGCTAAAAAATGTAATGTAAGGCCAAAGTTAAACTGGTTAAAAAGTAACTGAAAACAAACTAACATAAACAATGAACACTCTTCTCCGCCCCCACCAAGTTGTGCTTTGGTCTTTATAGGCATTGAAGTTCAATGACTATTGAGCACCTTCTATATGCCAGACATTGTGATAAATACCAGAAATACAAAAATTAGGAACCTATCCTTGATGTAGAGAATCATGTAAACTTTATAAGATAAAGTGGTAATTAAACCTTGGGATTTCTTTGCTCAGCTGTGGGGAGACAGAAAACTTCTTAAATAAAAGGATGTCAGTTCAAACTTTTGAAAGATGAGTGTTATGTTAATCAGATAAAGAAAAATGAAAAAAGAATTCTAGAGAGAAAGAATTATGAACAAAAGTATGGAGGCATAAAATGGCAATGATGTGTAGAACTACAGTATATGATAAAATTGCCAATTATGTTTTACTTCATTGAACTAGTACTTACTCTTTACCTACTATGTGCCAGACCCTGTACTAGGCAGTGAGAATCAAACAGTGCATGGGATAAACATGTTCACCACACTCATGGGGCTTATTATCGACCAAACTTAGGACATCTTACTTTGTTAAGGCATTTTGGTTTTCTTGATAACTTTAACATTCACAAATTCACTCTTGTAGGTATAAATTAACGTTTGTTTGATAAGTTAACATATTGAGGAAAGTATATAATCATCATCACCATCATATAAAATCAAAAATGTTATTTAATTAGAGAGTCATCATTACAATAAAAAAATTGATTTAATGAAAGGTTTGGTCCTGAAAAAAGAAAAGGATCAGGAAAATTTAGATGAACGACGATTCAGTATTGTTTTTGATGAAATAGCACATTTTCTCTAATCTATCTCCAAAAAGTTATGTAACATCAACATGAGTTATAATGAATTGCTAGAAACATTATTTTGTTATAAGAGTTGAAGAGATTTCTTTATTGGATAATACCCCCAGTTGTCCATTATGACTTCTTATTGTTATAGAACTTTGCTTATTCTGTAATAACTAATTTGGCAAAACAATGGGATTATGAAGAGTTGGAAACAACTGTTAGAATTGTAATATAAGGCATACTTTGGAAATATTGCAGGTTCAGTTCCAGACCACTGGAATAAGGCAACTATCACAATAAAGTGAGTCAAATGAATTTTTTGGTTTCATAGTGCATCACTATACTCTAGTCCATGAAGTGTGCAATAGCATTATGTTTAAAAATAATCTATATATCTTAATTTAGGAATACTTTATTGCAAAAAATGCTAACTGTCATCTGAGCGTCCAGCAGGTCGTAATCTTTTGCCAGCGGAGGGTGTTGTCCCGCTGTTGATGCCTGCTGACTGATCCGGGAGGTGGCTGCCGAAGGCTGGCACAGCTGCAGCAATTCTTAAAATAAGGAAACAGTGAAGTTTGCCACATTGATCAACTATCTTACGAACAATTTCTCTGTAGCATGTGATGCTGGCTGATAGCATTTTACTCACAGAACTTCTTTCAAAATTAAGATAAGTTCTTGGGGCACCTGGGTGGCTCAGCTGGTTAAGCATCTGCCTTCAGCTCAGGTGATGAGCTCAGGGTCCTGGGATGGAGCCCCCTGTCGAGCCCTCTGTTGGGCTCCCTGATCAGTGGAGTGTCTGCTTCTATCTCTGCTCCCCCCCCAAACTGCACCTGTTCATACTCTCTCTCTGCCTCTTAAATAAATAAAGTCTTAAAAAAAATTAAAGTCAATTCTCTTAAACCCTGCCACTGCTTTATTAACTAAGTTTACATCATGTCCTAAATCCTTTGCTGTCATATCAGCAATTGTCACAACATCCTCACTAGGAGTAGATTCCATCTCAAGAAACCACAGTTTTGCTCATCCAGGAGAAGCAACTGGTCATCTATTAAAGTTTTATCGTGAAATCTCAGCAATTCAAATATAATAATAATGAAAAAGTTTGAAATACTATGAGTAGTATCAAAATGTGACAAGGAGGCATGAAGTAAGCAAATGCTGTTGGAAAAACTGCGCTGATGGACTCGCTGAACACAGAGTTGATACAAACTTTCAATTTGTAAAAAAAAAAAAGAAAGAAAGAAAGAAAGAAAAGCACTATCTGTGAAATGCAATAAAACAACTTTTGCCCATAACCCCTGCTTTAGAGAAGAACAGATACATTAACAAGGTTGACAGTTTTCAATGTGAATTTACAAATTATGTATTGATAAGAATGAATCTGGGAAGAGCTTGTCATTTACTCATCTCTAATGTAGTTAATGTTTATGAGTATTAGTTTCAAAATAGGTTCTGTGTAGCAAATTCAGAAAGCTTTTGTTTATAACAACTAAACCAAACATATCCTTAGGACTTTTGTCTGATTACACCAACCATGGTCTGTAAATTTAGATGCTAAAAGGCAATCAGAGATGAGAGAAACAATTGAATGTGAGCAGCAGTATGGGTGTTCATATTTAAACACCTTAGATAAAATAAGTGTATCAGATTATGAAAAGATCACTAATAAAGTTAAATTGTTGGGGCGCCTAGGGGGTGCGGTCGCTTAAGTGTCTGACTCTTGGTTTCAGCTCAGGTCATGACCTCAGGGTCTGGATCTCAAGATCGCCACCCCCCATGCCCACCCCAGCCCCTGCCCCCACCAGCTGGTGGGGTTCCGAGCTCAGCAGGTGGTCTGCTTTAGATTCTCCTCTGCCCTCCCCACCGTGCTCTCAGCTCTCAAATAAATAAATACATCTTTAAAAAAATAAAAGTTATACAGATTTTACACTTAAATGAATTAGCAAAAAGTTAAAAGTCACAAATGTTTTTATAAAAGTGGGAAGTTGCTCCCGGTCTCAACGAAATCAAAAGCAGCCTCTTGCTAAGGCACAGGGATCCTTTAAGCCACGAAACAGTCAGCCTCCTAACAGGAAAGGGTATGGACTCTTAACTGAGACGGCTTGTATAGCCAGTGACTGCAATAATCAGGGAGAAGTGTTCTGTGTGGTGCCGCCGTGATAAATATTCATGAATGGAGGATACTAAAACCAGAGCAGGAAGCGCTCTTGTCACCACTTGAGCTTTGATATGTCTTCATTGTCTGGAAAAGTACACGCTGCAAAATTCAAAGAACTGTGTCTGAAAAAGAAATGTGGCTTTGTCATCTGTCCACCCTCTGTCTTACCCATTACAGCATACATTATCTCATTTGCCTTATCAGTTCTTCGTCTTCTCTTAATTATCTCTTTTGAATACAAATGTCATATATTAGGTTCCCATATTAAATTCCAACCTGAAAAAATTTCAGTGTTTATCAGACTAGCAGGTAAATGAGACTGTGTTTGAGTTAAAGAAGGGATGTGATGTCATTACATAAATTGCAATATGAAGTTATGGACAGGGCTTTTTTATTATTATTATTGTTCCTGATTTACTGACTCTGTAAAAGCATACTAACATATTTATCACCCAGAGGAAAGTGCCCTTGCTGATTAGAAAACTGCACAACTCTTGCATAAAAAAATCATTCCCCCGAATATTCGAAAGTACATTTAAAATTTTGGTTTGCTCTGAAGAATTCTATAAAACGTGTTGAGATGAGGCCAACATAGTCAACGTCAAATGTGCTCAATAGGGCTCAAGAACCTTAGGTTACTTGTGATGTCAAAATGAGGTATAAGTACTTAATCATCACTAAAACAACTTAAAGATTGTCAACACAGATGCATTTCTCTACCATGCAAGGTCACCTACTGAGACCTCATATCTCCTAATACAAGGTCAATGTTATCCTTACCTGCACAGTGGTAAATCAGATGATTCTTTACCCAGAATCACTGCCAACTAGGAATAAACAATAGAGGTAGAGGAAAGAAACCTAAAAATACTGTGAAGAACATACCCATTTTATAGATGGAGAAACTGAGGCAAGCAGATGCTATACAATTTAAGAGTTAAGAGGGAATTCAGGGATAATTCAATGCAAGCTCCTCATTTAATTAAATGAGAATACTGAGGACCAGAGAAGTTCACTATTTAGTCCAAAGACATATGATAATAATGTGAAATTGATCAGACAACTCAAGGATCAATAAAAGCCTTTGGCAACTTAATCTATTATCAAATTTCCACATGATTACCTCGTTTATTCTGAACATTTGAACCACATATGGGATCCTTTACTAGATTAGAGCCATTTTTTTAAATACTAAAAATATGATTTAATTAATCACAAATAAGGTGGTGAGGTACAAATGGTCATGAATCAAAAAAGCAAGTTAAGATTTTAATTCAAGAATCAAGACTCAGTCCATCTTAGTAGGACTCATGGATCTATTCATTTTGAACACATTTTCTGTGTTTCATTTCATTTAGTCTAGAATTTTCCTAGATCAGACTCTGATTAAAGAAGGCATGTACAGGAGCATCTGGAGAGTTCAAGTCACAAAGGAAAAGCATAATCCTCTTTCTCCACTAATTCAGTTTTTAATGTTCCATCAAATAAAGTTCCAATTATGAGTATAAGGAGGGTTCGGTAAATAACAACACTGTAGATTTTTTTATTCCTTTTTGACATGAATTTCTCTATTATCACAGAGGAAAGCAAATAATGATTAATGAGGCATGATCTTCTTTTGTTTCCTATCTCAATTTTATTTGCCAGCCTTGCCAAGCTGCAGTAATGATTCCACAAACCACGAGAAAGGCACCAAATTATTCCACCAGAGAACAGAACCATTGCGTGTTTTGCCTTCTTGTTCCTTCCTTCAGTGAGACAGAAAACTGCTTCATTATATTTGCATACCCTATTTTCATGGGATTCCCCCTTTCTCTAGCACTCACTTCCATCTGTTCCCCAAGACTCAGAGTATATAAAAACTTGACCAAAAAGTGTCAGTCTTCAGAGAAGTATTTCTACCCACCAGGAAGTAAAGGGCTTTTGTTCTGAACCAAACATTCATTGTGAAAATTTTACTTTAAACATATTGTACAAACACATGGGCTATCCTCATGCCTCAGGCTTTGAGGCTAGGCCCTGGGGGAGGGGGGGCAAGAAACCTGCTGAAGGGTAGCCTGTAAGGAAGATTAGGGGAAAAAGTCCTTAAAATTCATTTTAAGAGGAAAAAGAATCGGAAAGGCTTAGTTTCTGGCATTTGATATTTTTATATAATTTGTACATGATTAAGCCCAGATGTTAAGTTACAATAGTCTATGTGCTAAGTGCTAACTATTATCACTTGGGCTGTTCAAATACTCAATTTGCATTTTAAAATAATCTCTGAAACTCAATCTGTTACTTATTAGTGATGTTACCTAAAATCAATTTAATGAGTTACATTTATTCCTACCAAACCTGTGCAATTCAGTATGCTTTATTATTAGAATTATAATTCTATTAAAAATCGAGCATGGGAATGTTCTTACAGCATCATTCACAACAGCCAAAGGATAGAAACTAGTCAAATGTCCATTGATGAAAAAAAATGGATAAACAAAAGTGGTATATTCGGTCTTAAAAGGAAATGGAATCCTGACCCATACTACAACATGGTAGACCTTGAAGACATTGTATTAAGTAAAATAAGCCAAACATAAAAGGACAAATACAGTATGATGATTCTACTTTTATGAGGTAACTTAGATTGATCAAACTCATGGAGACAGAAAGTAGAATGGTATTTACTGGAGACTGTGGGAAGGAAAACTGGGAAGTTATTGCTTAATAATTCAGAGTTCTGGTTTTGGAAAATGAAAAGGGTCTAGAGATGGATGGTAGTTAAGGCTGTACAACAGTGTGAATGTACTTAATGTCGCTGAATTCTCCACTTAATAATGATGAAAATGCTACGTTATATATATTTTTTTCCAGAAGTTTTTAGGAAGTGTGTTCAGTTATTAATAAGACTTTATATTTTAAAACTCACTGATTCCAGTAATAGCTATCGTTATAGGTCACCCTTTAACAAGGTAGATGACATAAATTAGCTTTATGTCACAGTGAGGGAAAAGAGATACAGGATAATAACCTCTGCACAACCTCAGAGGATATCAGAGTCCACATTAGAAGACAGTCATGTGATGGGGCACCTGGGTGGCTCAGTTGGTTAAGCATCTATTTTCGGCTCAGGTCATGATCTGTGACCCCTCGGATCAAGCCCTGCATTAGGCTCCCTGCTCAGCCAGGACCCAGCTTCTCCTCCCATTCTCCCATTCCCCCCACTTCTGCTCTCTCTCTAATAAATAAATAAAATATTTTTTAACAAAAAAAGATGACAGTTCTGTGATTCTTCTTTTCTTCCCAGAATGAGAAATTATGCTCATAACCCAAAATACAATACTCATCTTTCATAAAATTGAAGTTAACCATCTATTCTTTCTTGACTCTTCCCTTTGGGCCACAACCCTACCTCTAATGACCAATTCCCTCCACTTCATGCATTTATTCCAAGGCAGGGTTCCTTCTGATTTCCTTCCATACTCAGTCCAGTGTCCTGAAAATTCCTTCTGACCTACCCTCTCCAACACCAGATAAACTCTGGCTCTTTCCTGGTCTCTCACCCAGTCTTGCCCATCCTCTTCTAGCCAAATTGCTGTGGCCTCCTTCTGCCAAGACTAATACAATAAATTAAACTGGTTCAATTATGAATGAGTCATGTCATAATAATAAAGTTTTTTTCCAGAAAATATATTTGTTCTTTTTCTAGGGTTCTCAATACTTTGATCTGAAGAATACATATTGAGCCATTGAGGTATTGAGCCAATACTTTCTAGGTAAGAATTTTGGGCATAATAAACATTGAGCGCCACCTTTCAGATTGGTGACTTTGGACTCCAACTGAAGTCCGCTTAGGCTCAAAGCCTAGTTTACACTCTGATTTCTTCCTTAGTCTTTAGTGGTTTTTAGCAGTTCATTTAACATCATCCTTGGGGACCTAGAATGACAAAGGAAAACCATACTGGGTAATGTGGAAGCTGCTCTACTTTCCAGACCTTTATAATGACAAGAGACAGCACACACATGTCAGAAATAAGAATTATCATAAGAAAGATACAGATGGACCCTTATGAGAAATCAAAAAAGAGAGACATTATTTTGTTATAAACCCAGAAAGAATTTAAGGAGTATGCCATGTTCAGATAGCTATATCTCAAAATCGTTTTGTGTTTTATATGTACTAACCTGAAGTACTTGTGTTAGTCGGTTGGGGCTGCTATAATGGAATAATACCATAAACCAGGGGGCTTATAAACAACAAACACCTCTCACAGTTCTGGACACTAGGAATTCCAGTATCAAAGTGCCAGCAGATTTGGTGCCTGGTGAGAGTCTGCTTCCTGGTCCATAGATGGCTGTCTTCCGTCTTTGTGCTCACATGAAAGAAGGGAGCAAGGGAGCTCTCCAGGGCCTTCTCCCCAAGAGCACCACCCTCATTCCTGAGGGCTCTGCCCTCATGACCTAATCACCCCCTAAAAGCCCCATCTCCTAATACCAGCACATTGAGGATTATGTTTCAACATAAATTGGGGAGGGCACAAAAGCAATTTAATAAGAATACTTTATGTCAAAAATTCTTTTGCAAAATAAAATAGCCTTTTTTCTTTTTAAAAATGTATTATGTATTTATTGCTTAAAGATATATTGTCAATTCTTAAAGAATATTTGATTTCATTTCATTTTTAGAGTTCCAGATGGTATTTGATAAAATATTTAACAAAAAATTATATATGCCCCTGTGAAATTAAAACAGTAAACAAGGCAATAACTTCTGCTAAGGCCTAGCTTTGTTTCTGTACTTCTTAATGAATAGAAAAGCATATATGTATATTTATGTGTGGATATATGTACATGTATATCTGTATATATTATTAAATCTACAAATGGAAGTCTATCCTCTCTGTACAGTGTACTGACATTTATTTTATTTTTAACTTAATACATCTTAAAGATAATTTTTATGAATATGTATAATTCATAAAGTCTCAATAGTATTCAATGTATGACTATGCCACAGTGTGCAACCATGAACATTTAACTTCTTACCACCATCTTTCTATATTTAAATAAATACTATAATGAATATCCCTATACACACATCTTTCTGCATGTGTGAAAAATGTCTGTAGGCTACATTTCTAAAAATAGAATTATTGGACCAAAGGATGTATAGATTTAAAGTTTTTTGTTTGTCTGATATTGGTTTTTTAAAATGATGGACATATAGCTCCAAAGACACTGCGCCAATATATATTCTCACCAATAGTATTTAAGAGTGTGGTTTCCCACACCCTGGCTAATCCTTTTTTTTTTTTTCCCCTCAAATTTATGATCTTGCTCCTCTGATAGATTTAAAATGGATGGAACTAGAGGGTATTACGCTGAGTTTTAAATGTCAATCAGAAAAAGACAGTTATGATTTCACTCTTGAGTGGAATTTAAGAAACAAAACAGAGGATCATAGGAGAAGGGAAGGAAAAGCAAAATAAGAGGAAATCAGAGAGGGAGACAAACCATAAGAGACGCAACTCTAGGAAACAAACTGAGGGCTGCTGCAGGGGACAGGGTAACTGAGTGATGGACATTAAGGAGGGCACATGATGTGATGAACACTAGTTGTTATATGCAACTGATCTTTGAAACTAATAACACTACATGTTAATTATTTGAATTAAAATAAGAAAATTAAAATCGTGCCTCATTAATAGTTCATCTTGAATTTCTTTAGTAACAAATGGTGCATAATTTTATAGAAACCATTTGTATTTCCTTCTCTGCAACCTACCTGATCAAGTCCTAAATTTTTCCTAAGAGGAAAGAGAATCTAGAAAAAGCAAGCAACTCACTAGAAATCTGACTGACATCTGTTTAGTAGATGTCCCTGCTTGATGTTACACATCCAAGAATTGACTTATTTTTAGGAAATTCTAAAAAGAAACTTGTGGAATTTTGCATCTCCTAATGCATTCATTTGGAGAGGACAATTCCCACTATGAACAGTGAGTCTGGAAGGAAAGAACAAGTGCATGAGGAAGAGGCGGGAGAGGAGACTGGAGAAGAGAATCACGGTAGTGAAGGGAGAGGGAGGAGAATATGAGAGAGAAAGAAGAGGACAGAATGAAGAAGGAGGAGGAAGAAGAGGGGAAGGAGGGGGAGAAGAAAGGAAGGAAGAAAGATACATGGACAGAAAGAAAAGGGAAAGAAGATAAGTATATCAATGTCTGAACTAATTTCTACTACATTAGAGTAGTGTTGTTAATAAGGTACAAAATTTCTTCATGTGGAATTTTTCTGAATTTTGCTGTTCGAGCTATGGGTAGAAATATTAGGAGTGTTAGTATGTACTTTGCAAACTTATTGTGTGAATTTTCTTCTAAAGTTAATATCTACAAGCTTACAGTTTTCTGGGATGTTTAATTGTTATCTCTTTCTGACCCACATAGAGTCTATTATAATGAGTAAGTAGATAAAGTTTAGATTTCTTAAGGTAACTTACTTTAATACTTTTCACCAGATTCTTTTGTGTTCTTGTATCCAAATCCTTATGGATGGGGTTAAAGGACAACTCATACTACACTTCGGCCAAGAACAGAGAGAGTGCTAAGAAAGTCTCAGTGTGTTATTAGAATTAGTGTGAGCATACTTTGAATTAAAGTCAGAATTTAAAACTGAGGGTTGCTGGGGGGGGTGAGAGGGTAGGGATAGGGTAGCTAGGTTATAGACATTGGGGAGGGTATGTGCTATGGTGAGTGCTGTGAAATGTGTAAGCCTGATGATTCACAGACCTGTACCCCTGGGGCAAACAATACATTATATGTTAATAATAAATAAATACATACAAACATTTTTAAAAAGTCGGAATTTAGTCATTTTTAGATAACTTACAAAGCTTATGAAGTTTTGTAAAATTCTGATAATTTTAGTTATTCACCTTTATTTGATATTTTTTTCTCCTAATTGCTGTATTGTTTTGTTTTGTAAAGTACCATAGCAGAAGCAGCACAGCATGAGGTCCATACGTTATCCACCTGTGCTTTGCAAAAACTTACGACTATTCCAAGAACAATGCATCTCTGAAAGAACAAAATTAACTAGTTATTAGGTTGTAACTGCAAAAGAGAAGATAATTAGTGGCCTTGAGAAAGAAAATTAAGTTCACAAATTAGAATGAAAAGTTTTAATTGGCAAAAACAAAATTTAAGAGTCTTGAAAGAATTTATTTTAGAGAAAACATCCAAGCAATTAAATTGTAAACGCTTACTAAACAAATGCAAGGGAATATAACGATTGATACATTAATGTGATAAATCAGTGTTAGTAAAACTTAGGGAAGTATTAAGTGATTTGGAAACATCACTGAAAGAAATGAGAACTCATTGTCATAATAAACATGACAAGGGCAGGTGATCTGCCTAGTAAAATATTTTGCTCAGATATCATTTCAAAATTTATAAGTATAGTATCAATGAACAAAGGATTTTCTGGTAATGTCATACATGAGTGTTTTAGTTGACTGCTCTGGCTCTCTGAAATATAAAGGCTTTTTGCATTAACTCCAAATGAAAAGATAAATGGCTTCCTTTTCCTTCATTTCTAACCAACATCCATTGGCCTATCTCCAGTATCCTGTGTACCATAGAAAGGTCATGTAGCGTAGGTTCAGTTTATGAACCTGTACACATGTGTCAAGTATGTGTTCTTGCAAAATGAGATGATTAAAAGGGGATTTATGTTTGAGCAGATGTTAGTATTTAGGAACATAACTGAATTGTATCATCACAAGTCTGAATGAAAGGGGAAAGGCACACACACAAAATATTTGAAAGGCATTTTATAATATATCTGAATATTTGTGAGCATCTTCTTTTCCTTTTTCTTTTAAAAAAACTACATGTCTTTTATTTAAATTATGTCTTTCATGAATCCTCCCATAAAAATAAATTATCTTCTTAATAAACCACCTCCTTTTTTCTTGAAAATCTGCTTATATGTGACCAAAATAATTTGAAATGAGCGTGGTAGATGTATCATATGTAAGGACACCCATGTCTCAGTGCTGACTTTTGAATTTCTTAGAGATTTAACCCAACAAGTTTATTCGTTATTAAATTAGTTATTTATCAAAAGATACTGGCTCTCAGAATGTTTGTTTGAAAGATTCAATCTTAGTATGGGGGTGCAAGATAGCGGGGATGAAACTCAAGCTTTGTTTTACGATTTTTGCACCTGTCACTAGTGACAGAAAGAAAGATCATTCTATCTACTGAGGGTTTCATTTACTTCATCTGTGAACTACAGGAGTTAAACAAATAATTGTTTCCCCAATGAGTTCCATGCAGAGCTCTATAGAGGAATATTTGAAAAAGTAGCCTTCTTTATGATATGCAATGCATAGTAACATATGAATTATTCAGAAAAGTTGCTCAGGAAAGAGACATGTGGAACATAGCCTAACGGTAAAAATCTCTTCAAGAAAAGGCTACAAACATCCTAAAAACTGTCTTTTTTTTTTAAAGATTTTATTTATTTATTTGACAGATCACAAGTAGGCAGAGAGGCAGGCAGAGAGAGAGAGGAGGAAGCAGGCTCCCTGCTGAGCGGAGAGCCTGATGCGGGGCTCGATCCCAGGACCCCGGGAAAGGCAGAGGCTTTAACCCACTGAGCCAACCAGGCGCCCCCCTAAAAACTGTGTCTTGATTAAATAATGGACAAAGGAATCCTTGGGATTTTTTAGTCCTAAACATTTATAATTTATTATTTAACTTACAAGAGTTTTAAAGTTCATAAATTTAAAATTTATAATTTAGTAGCTATTTATAATTTAGTGGTTAGTAGCTTGGTAGTTATATAATAGTTAATTTAATAGTTATAGCGTAATTCTGAATGCTGAAATTTAAGAGTATAATTTTAAAAATAAGCTGATGAAAAGATCATAATGGTGTATATAAATCCAAATAATTTATATCAAAATTAATACTAATCATACATTCCAGTGTTGATAATTCAAATTTAGAGGGTTTTGACATCATATGTTCATAAGACAGCTCAGCAGATGACTTTAGCCAAGACATAAATATGCATCTACTTAAAACCAATATTTTTAATAGCCAAATGCATTTTAGTGTTTTACTTTCCAAAGCAAAAAAGTGTAAAAACTTTTCATGTAGTCCCTAAGTCAAACATTAAATTTCATATAATAATAATAATAATAATTTTTTCTTAAAGAAAAACTCATTAGATATTCAGAACTTCAAACCCTTTCTTAAATGCTCTCCTATAATTTGCCCTTTGTGAGTGTATTGTTGGTACATGAATCAAAAATCCCTATTAGACATTTATACTACTGGTTCTTAATTATACATCACAGATTCCACTGAGAAGAGATCTCTGGGTGCTAAAAGCTAATCAGATAATCTCACAAAGTCCCTCCGACTGCCATTTAACATTTAATCATGCGTTAACCATAAATTAAGCATTCAGTCTCTGGCACCTTCGAGTAGTCTGGAGGTGCGGTCTTGCTATTTACAATTTTGACCTGCCACCAAGCAGTCCAGCCCACTTACAGAAAATGAAAGCTTACATGGTTGATATTTACAAGTGGGTTAATGTAAATTTAAGTTGGTCTTTCAGATACCTGTCAACTGTAAGTTTCTCCACATTTCTATTTGGTATCTTTCAATGGTATCTTTCAATTGAACTAACATTTTCATCTAAAACAAAACTCATGTATCTAATTGTTTACTATATATCTCTGTTAGATATTTCTACTTCAAGTGTAATATAGGCAAAGTGAAATGGGTTATTATCCCCTGACAAGCCCTCTTAACCATAACTGACCAGTCATCAAATGCTTGGCAATTCTCTTTTTTTGAATCCAAACTTTGTCCACCATTCCCATTGCCTCTGTCTTGGTTATGGCCCACATTATCTCTTGCCTGAATCATTTCATACTCTCTGACCAAATTCTTGCTTCCATAATTACCTTCCTAATGTCGGCCTGTAGGAGAATGGATTATCTAAAACATGTAGCTGATCACGTTACAGCACTGCCTAAAATTTTTCAATAACTCCTACCACCTGTACTTAAAAACAAACAAAACCCTCTCTTGAAAGAAAGACCCTCCTTATTCACTCTCCAGTTTTGCTTCCTCTAATCATCTTCCTTCCTCTCCCCTTTCCCCATTCCCTTGAAGCCATCACACTATTTCCATTTGCCCAACACAGTTTATTTCAGGACCAACAGTTTTCTCTGCTATAAATACTATTCCTCCCACACCCAACTACTTGAGAAACTCCTAGACAACTCATCTCTCCTATCATTTCTATTCAGTCTAGTTCAGTTAAGCAAATAGGTGTGGATCATTTTCTTTGGCCAGGAATAGGACTGAGTCTTTCAGAAAGTTACGAATCCGATGGCGGCACCCAGAATTCTGTGAGATGGCCATTAACCCAGACTGGGAATTCAGGAAAGATCTTCTGGAAGAGGTTTGTTGTCAGTCAAAAGTAAGACATAAACGAGTTGGGTGATTCACACACTACAATAAGTGTAGTGTTTAGCTCCTTTCTCCTTCTTGTCTCTCTTTCCCATCTTCCAAGAATTAGGTGAAGATTTGTGATATACTACATTCTCCTTCAGCATGCTTCTCTGTTGTATTTTGTGCTGTGGTCACTTCTTGTTTGAATTGCTAATTTCTTAATTTGATTATGAGCTTCTGGAAAAGTTAGGAGTAAATCTGAATTATCATTGTAGTTTCAGCAACCAGCATGATTTTTGCCATTTTATAAATGCTCAATAATTGCTTCTTTTATTTAAAGTCAGAGTTATTGAGGTATAATTTATATACAGTAAAATGCATATAATTTAACTGTACAATTCAATGAGTTTAATAGTTACTTCTTGTTTAAATTGATGTTGTAGTCTTCTGTCATCTGTGATTTCATAGATAATGTTCTATGCATCAAAGAGTAAGCTCCAACCACTCACATAGCTGTTCAAACATTGTGGGGACTCAATAAATAGCTTTTTAGTAAATGAACAAGCCAGCGAGAGTATTTCCATGTTAGCACCTCATTGTTCACAAAGGAAGGGAAATTATAAAACTTTTGTATCTGAAGTAAAAACTGCAAGCATGGTTACGATACACTGGAAATTTATCTTAAATAGCCAAAAGTAATTTTCCTATGTCTTAGAATCTAGGTTGGTCCAAAATATTTTAAAATTAAAATTGAATTCCTTGGCATTTATAATTTTATGTAGTAACTTGTAAGCTGCTTCAAAATCAAAATATCACTTACCTTCTGCTAACCACAATTTTAGAAATTATTCACAAGTAGACAATTACCCATGCCAAAAAAATCACCTACAAAAATTTGGGCTGGGTTTTTGCCAGTCAGTATGCCAATTAATTACCCCACAAGGACTGGTTGGCCTTGGATCAAGTAAAGCCTCATTGAAATGCAAGGCCGCTCCTGTCAGAGAGAAGACAGGAAAGGAGAGACAGAAACAAAAACAACCAGACACTTAGATCAAGTAAAGCTGATTGGAGAAGAAAAGCTCCTTCTTCAATGTTTCTCAGATTCTTACAGATTTCTAAAGAGTCTAGTCCACCTGAATGAGTAGACTTGGCACACACACTCCTCTTGCAGATGGGCCTGGCCAGCTCACCTGAACGGGAGAGCAGAGACCATAGCTGCCACGCAGGTGTTTGGTACTGGGTTCGCCCTCAAACAGAAGGCAGTCTCGGGTGATGGTAGTGGGAGAGAGAAATGAACTAGTCACATAAATCATAATTTTTTCGATGTGATAGGCATGTCAATTTCCCATTCAAGATAAACGAACATTGGGAACCATTATACGCTAGGGCTGATCACTCTTTGATTTACAATCCATTTTTATTACAATGGAAGGTTTGACAAAAAAATGGTTTAGCACTTTGTTTTTATCTTGTGTATTTCTGGAAGAACAAGAAAGGAAGACTGAAGCGTTTCGCTTGTCTGTTCCTCTTGCTGTCATCAAGTTCTCTCCTTCTTGGAGAGCCCTATTGTTTACTTGCACTGTTTACCGTTTAAGATTTATTTTTACCGGAGCCACGGCATCTAAATGCTCCCTTGGTATTTTGAAAGGCATTTCATTTTGATGAAGTCACTGGAAACCAGAAATAATTCAACAACTCTGGCCTGTAAATGTAAGTTACTCTAGCATGAAAACTAGAGGGAATATTTGATTATTTGTGTACTATATAGAAAAGCCTCCTATTCTACCTATTATAATCATGTAGAAATCAATATAAGGATGATTTATATATGCATGCTGCAATTTAATTTTAATAAGAAACAAGAATAAGTAACTTTATCTTCCTGGCAGCTTATTCCAAAAAAGTCACTTTTAGAAGTCTTATGGACTCCTCCACTAGACCAAAAACTTCTCAAAAGAAGAGAAATTATGTCCCCAGTAATTTCAAAGTTGCTGTCACACACTAGATGCTAAAATAAATGTGGAAGAGTGAATGTTATCAGTGCATATTAAAACAAAGAGCACTTTGGGTTTCATTGCACAATGCGAAAGATTGACAATTACTATATGTCAATTGTTCAAGTTCAATACATTTTTCTGACAATTATGTTTTACTGTCAGATGATGTCCTTTACCTCATGTTTGCATAACTAAATGTCCCATACAGGTGGTTTTCTACATACACCCACATGCAAACTCGTAGGTGCACGCATACCCACGCACATACCCATGCACACACACACACAATCTGCCGTGAAAGTTTGTCATCCATCTCTCACAGAACTAGTGTGCGGTTTCAGAAAAACACATGTCTTAGCTTCTACAGTTTACAACAAGATTCCAAAGAGTTAGAGGGCCATATGTCATCAAGGTGCTGGTTCCAATTCCCATAGGTTTCCTTAGATCCCTTTCTTCTGCTTGAAGGAAACTTCTTCCAAACATATGACCTGGAGATAGAAGCCTGGCTCCACCCTGAAATGGTGCCCGTGGTCTCTCTCTGTCCCACGTCTTGTCCCAAGAATGTTTGCTTTTTTCCTATTTACATGAATCTGTAGAATACACAAAATTGTGTAGGATCTATACACAGCAGTATGCATTCTAAAAGAAGCATGTGGTACAATCTTAGACAAGAATTCATGAAAACATATTCATAATACACAGTGACGTACGAATTAGCATCCTATACAAGCAGAATTAGCATCCTATACAAGCATCCTATATAATCGAGGCAAGTACAGAAGGAACACCACTCAGGACTGATTCTTCCCCACGGCACGAGAAAACGAGGCAAAATCAAACCACCTGCTAAAACAAGGTGAGCAAGTCAGAGTCCAAAGACACGCAAGAGCTGAGGAGAAGGGAAATGACAAGCTTGTAACAAGCTTGTAACGTAAGGCGCGCACAAGCACCAAAATGCCCTACGTGTCATCTGGCAGAACAGTGAGGAAAGTCGCGGATTCAGGTGTGTCCAAAGAGGACAAAGCAAGCACCGGCATTAAGGCACGGGTGGGAAGTACCATGAAAGCTCACTCCAAGCGTTTTTACTGACTTCTGTGAAGGAAGCAGCCGACTGGAATCAGCAATGTACGTCGGAGGCCACAGGGGAGAGCAAAGGGGCGGCGGGCCAGAGCATGAACTCCAGGCAGAAGCAGGAACCCAGAGGCTGGAGGGGAAAACACTGATTCCATTAAGGAGGGAAGAAAAGGCAGCTTCGGGGCTCAAAAACGCCCTGCCCAAGGTGACCCAACGCCCCACTGCAGCTGAGGGGAGACCTTTCAGCATTCTGACCCATAGATCACACCGTCCTACTTGAACAATGTTTTCCCAATAAAGAATGCTTGCTTTCTTCTTCTTTTTCTTCTGCTTCTTCCTTTTTGTTGTTGTTGTTGTTGTTGTTGTTGTTTTAGAAAAAGTTGAAAGTCAGATTTCAATGAGAATTTCTTCATGACTAAGGACAACTGCCCTCCTCTGTCGTAAATAGAAATGTGCATTTAGGTGAAATGGGACTGAGAATTTATTTGATGGTGGTTTTAAGCACTAGCTCTTGAAATTGTTACTGTCTTCTGATGTAGTCTGAGGAAGATATATTGAAGCTCTAAGCTCTGACACTTGGGTGACTAGCAGCTGTTTTGGAGCATTCATAGGGGACCTTATTTCACAAAAAAACATTCTGTAAAGAAAATCACTAATAAGGATGATCTGTGACTGAATACCTCATCACCTGACCAAAAAAAAGTCTCACACTGACATTCCCATCCAATGATTTATTAAGAAGTTTCAAGATCCTTTTAATCCTATTTCTTTTATATTTTAAAACACAAAATATCATTGGAAAAAATAGACTCCATAAAAAATCTGATTTTGAAATTATATGATTCTACTTGGAATTTTCACTCGGCAGCAAAATAAGGTAAATACAATTTGGTAACAAGCAAATGTCATCCATATATCCTTATTGTATAGTCCAACCGTGCAAGCAACAGCACTATTGAAAATAACATTAGACCAGTGTCGTAAAATAAATGCAGGGGTTTAAATAATTTAATTTTAAAATAAAAGTGAATATACCAGGGCACCTGAGTGGTTCAGTCAGTTAAGTGTCTGGTTCTTTTTTGTTTTGTTTTTTAAGATTTTATTTATTTATTTGAGAGAGAGCAAACACAAGTGCATAGAGGGGTGGAGGGAGGGGGAGAAGCAGACTCTCCATGAGCCAGGGGTCAGATGCTGGGCTGGATCCTGGGACCCTGGGATCATGATCTGAGCTGAAGGCAGACTCTTAATGGCTGAGCCACCCAGGTGCCCCAACTGTCTAGCTCTTGACTTCAGCTCAGGTCATGATCTCAGGGTCATGAGATCAAGCCCCGTATTGGGCTCTGTGCTCAGCATGAAGTCTGTTTGAGGTTCTCTCCCTCTGTCCCTCCCCAACTCAAGCTCTCTCTCTCTCTCTCTCAAATACATAAATAAAATCTTAAGAAAAAAAAGTGAACATACCAGTTTTTTTCATTTCTAGAATTTCACTGTTAGTAAGTAACATAAAAGTACCTCCCAAATGAGGCCATTTCCCCCATCTCTCACTTTTTTCCTTCTTCTCTTTAAAGCCTGTCAGTTCCTGGAATGATCCTTCAGTGATTATGCTAGAGAAGCAAGCTTGGATAGAAGGTGACTCTCCTCTGGGGTCATACAACCTGAGGTCAAACCCACACACATTAACTAGCAACTTTGGAACTTTGAAAAAGTCACTTAACAGCTCCAAGCTTGTGTTTTGTATTTGTTGTAAGGACCAAATGATACTGGCATTTTTTAAAATCTCATTTTTGTTTTGTTTTTTAAGTGAGCTCCATGCCCAGCATGGAACCCAACGTTGGGGCTTGAACTTGTGACCCTGAGATCAAGACCTGAGCCAATATCAAGAGTTGGACGGTTAACTGACTGAACCACCCAGGCACCCTGATAACAGCATTTTTAAATACTTAATAAATATTAATAGTTATTATTAGGGACTGTGGTTTGAGGACATATGGGGCAGTTGGTGTTTGTCTTTTAGGAGGGTATTAGCCTTAGAAGATTTACACATACAAAACAGCAGAGAAAGAAGTGCAAATGAAGTAGATCCATGCAAAGAAGACACCTGAATAAAGAAAGTTTCCTTGGATGGATGTGGCTCACCCTGGCGATTGACGTGAAGTTTGTGGGCACTCTTCAACAGTTCATTGTTTCAAACCCATGATACTTGGCTCTTATTCTTGGGTTTATATGTTGACACTAAGATTTGACAGGTTATAGGACCCACTGGGATTTCCTTCAGTGCAAACACAAAAGGTAGGAATTAATGTCCAGTGAAGCAAACTGACAGAGGATGGAAGCAGGTGGACAAATTTTGTCCCTTCCTCCCAGTAAGTATGTGGATGCAGGATCTTGATAAACACCCCTGAAGAGCTCTTCTAAGATTAGGCAGTCAGCTTATCATGAAGTTATAATCATCTTGGTAATACACTGGTATTTATTCTTTTTCTTGCTTCACTTTCATTTTCTCGTACACCTATTTACCTGCGACTGTACTGACCAGTGAATTGTTAGCATAGAACTTTTGACTCAGTTTCCATTTCCTAAAAAACCTAGGGTAAGACAGTGGAGAATAAGAACGGCCCTAGAAAAGAGATATTCGTATATTCGGGGTTTGAATTGCCCACCAGTCTGAAGCATTTGCAGATTATTGCTGGTAGTAACCCTTGGCATTAACGTGTGGTTAATTGAGATGAGAAGATGAATCTATGAGATATGTAGCAGCTGCCAGACTTATCCTTGATAGGTATAGCAATATTGTCAGTGTCCCACCCTCAGATTTTTAGTGCGCTCTGTTCTCTTCTAAGTGTCAACATCCACATCTGTGAGTCTGAATGTGTTTTTGTTTGTTTGTTTGTTTTTTTCCTAGAAAGATGGGAAGCAGATTGGAAGTGTCAAGGAATGAACATGCCCACCAGAGCCTTTCAACTCAAGACTCTTGGGAGCTGGTAAGTAATGACCTCAGTGCCCTTGTCCTTGGGTAGACTAATTTTGAGGCATGGGTTTTGCAGTTTCCCAGAGGCTGCATGTGGGATTAAACTCCAAATGCCTACTATGGTAGTACATTTCCTTTCCTTTGGTATAGCCTGTACTTCCTAAATAGAATCTGTACACTCAATCCTGTTGGCAAGGTCTGCTTCCCGGAGAATCCAAACTAAGACAATCAATTTGAGAGAAATAATGATTACTTAATGCTTCCTTATGGAATGTGGTGTAAGCTGGCTGGTTTTGATGGCATTGAATGCCTTGTGGGGGGAAAAAAACTATACAAATTAGTTAACTATCAATTGAGGCACAATGAAAAAGCCTGAGGGCATCTGTAGTCACTTGTCTTTTTCAGGCTGGATTTGATAGGGATGACGCCATGGAACTGGGCTCCCTAAGATCTAAACTTTTAATCATCATAAGCTAATGAACTAAGGACACGCAGTGCTCAGTGGGCTTCTTTGACTTGTAATGGTAGTGTAAACCACAGCTGGGAAAACTGATCCGACCCAGTTACTGGGTAACTTGAAAGGCTACCAATTTTGAATGAGGTCCAGAGCAAGAGCAGGGTTTTTAGTCTGTGCTCATGTTGTTGCAAACTGCCTTATTGTCAGACCATGTGACCAGCATGGCAATCATACGAGAAGAATCCATGATGGATAAAGCAGTGTGCTGAAACCTCTGGCAATCCCCAATAGAAAAACTGCAGTACAGACATAAAGAGTTCTAGAGGAAGGCCATGCCCTCCATGTCAAAAAGTACAAAACTACAAATAGTTTGGGACTTGCCAATGGGTCTAAGTAGAAACTGCGTACCTGAAAATGGAATACCAAAGACTATGAAAGTAGAGCAGCCCCTCATGAAATATGTATTATCAGATTCACCAGTCATAGCAGAAATCCATTGTATAATGGGACTAACACAGTCAGGATTGGACACAGGGAAGCCCAGAGAGTGTAGGTAGATTACATGACCGGATTGCCCACTCTCTGCCTCTGTTGTGCCAATACTTCTTCCTCCCCTGGCATCTTTGTTACCATTAAATGTTTCTGTGATAGAGGAGAGCCCTGTTCACCATTGGGCAACAGGTATTTGCACTGGAAATGGACCATCGTCTCATTAAAACTTCCCACAGAGGTGGCCCAAAGTCCAAGGTAGAAGGAAATTCTGCCCTAATCCCATTTTTCAGAGTTGAGAGCAGTGCATTTAATCATTCACTTCATATGGAGAATTAGCTGGAAGTATATTCACTTACTACTAAAAGGCCCACCCTTCTTCCATCACAGAGACCATTGCTAAGTCTTATAGGGGACTATTCCTTGGGGACACAAACCAACCACTTGTCAGCTCAATTATATAAGACTTCTTGAACCCAGTAAGCAGCAGTAATCTCTCTTTATTGGAATCAGTAATGACTCAGGTATGAGTTTGCCTTTCCAGTCCACAGTATCTCACCCGTAATGGCCATCTGAAGGCATGTGGAATACCCAGTCAATCACTGTCACATCTCACACCCTAATCCCTTGGCACAAGAGGCTCATTTTACTCTAAGGGATATGCAGTCATGGTATCCACTGTCCTAGCACTGCTCATCACCTAGAAGATGCCAATCCAATGTAATAACGGAATCACCCATTAAAGGCTCAGCTGAGGACTGGTTCAGGACAACACATACTACTGGTGAGGGTGTTGTCCTCCAGGATTTGGTACATGTATTTTCCTAATAACCAATATATGCTAAATGCTAAATATTTGGTCCAGGAACCAAGAGACGGAAGTAGGATTGGTCCCATGTCATTATTACTCTCAGTGTCACACTTGCAGACTTTATGTTTCTTGCCTCCAGTGCTAGGGCACTGTCTGCTTAGAGACTTGGTTCCTGGGAATATTCCTTCCGCTAGGGTCACAGAAAAAGTCCCATTGAAATAGAAGCTTCGAATTATTTTGGTCATTTTCAGCTCAATATTTTGGTAGTGGGCTAGTAGGCAAAGAGAGGCGCTATTTTACTGGTGAGGTAGTCAACCCTGGTTATCAGAAGCAGCCAAGATTGTGGCCCACAGTGGAGATAAGAAGGAGTATGACTAAAACCCAAGTGCTTTTAAGATGTTTTCCTGCTTTGTTGCCCAGCGATGAGTAAATGAGTAACTGTCACAACCACAGCCCGGCGTGGATAATACTTCTGAGAATTCAGACCTCTGATAACAACAGTTAGGATTTACCCCACTAGAAAAGCAACTTTGGCCTCCTGAAAGTTCTGGCCTTGGGTAAGGAAGCCTTTAATGGGCACTTGAGGAAGGAGGACGTATTATTGATCATGTAATCGGGGTCAGAAGCAACAGTGGGGATTGGAATTCAGTTTGAGCTCTCTCAGTATTTTGAGGGGACAGGAAATAGCCACCATCTTAAAGTGTTGGACTGCACTCAGGGAAGAAGGGAGGTCCTCTTGCTTCCAGGCAAGACTCCAATATCATCAGAGGACAAGCAACTCTGAGTGACTCAGAGAACGGACTGCACCAGATCCGGTGCTTCAGACACGGGCCTTGAGTTCTGGGTGGGGCGGCCAAAGGTCGGCACACACAGTCCACCGTCCCGGAGCTGGTTGTTGGTGCCCGGGCCACAGCTGCAGACCAGCAGTCATGCTGTGGAGGCTGGTCCACATTCCTTAGTTGGCCCGCAGGCACACATCTGTCTCTTACTCAGAACACAGCCATATGTATTTATGTATATTATGTATTTAAGTCAATGTATTATGTATTTATGTATTTTTGTATTTATGTCAATGTACCTTTTTGTTTATTTGTTTATTTTAACTCTGAGTTGCAGTTTACAAAAGTCTGAAAGCCATTCATCTGTTGCACATGGGTTCTCTACCGACAGAGGGGTCTCAGAACCACGGGTAGAGTTTCAAACGACAGTTCCTCCGTGTCCTTCTTGTCTTCTGTTTCACTCATTCATTCAAATTCTTGCCATGACACTCAAGAGTTGCACGCTGACATAGATTTTTTTTAAGAAATAGAAAAAAAATAACTTGCACTAGACTTTATTTTAAAATTGTTTTTTGAAGTGTTCTTCAACGTGGCTTTCATATTGCCTCTACAATAGGCAGAGGGACAAAAAATTAAAGGAAGAATGGCAAACGGTGCTGAGAGACAGCAGAAACAGTATGATCTGCATGTTTTAAGTTAGAAGCTGGGATTGTTTTATGAAATTAAAGATGTAACCCCATAATATAACTTCAAATGCGGTCAGGCTCAGGGAAAATGAACTAGGAAAAGCATTGCTTTGTCCATTCTGCCATCTCTGCCCCCAGATTCTTAGGACCCCTGCTCCACACTTCCTCCTCGGAATCCTCATCTCGATATACGACAATGGGTTGGCTACCTCACAGAAACCAGAAAACTTGAGAACACTAGAGTTTTCTACTCAGCACTACCGCAGCATGAGCTACTTCTATGATTTGTTAGCTAGAATAATAAGGCAAGGGCCAACAAGATGGTTTAGGGCAGAAAGGCAAATGTTTCCAAACTATCAAGGGGTGCACAGGTCCATTAAAGCATTGACCTTCCTTGTAAAAACTTCATAGTCTGGAAAACAGGAGAATTGTGCCAGAGATCATGAATATGTTTGACTCTGGGAAGCCCATCTGATTCTCTAGCTTTCCTAGCCCATTCTGATAATTCTAGTCTTGTAAAGAATATTAAAGGAGATATTGAAGACACTGAAGAAAATAAGAGAAGTGTAAAGTTTTATTATCCTTGGAGAGCCACACTTTTCCACAATGCAGAAAGACCTCAGATACTCCCAGACTCTGAGGGATGGGCCCGATTTCCTCACGCCTTACATTCCTCACTTCCGTCTTTACTCCTGCGTCCCTCCCAACCTCCCTTCCTCTTTTCTTTCCTTCTCTCTCTTCTAACCATTCCCACGGAATGAAAACAAAAAGGCCTATGTACCACTAACCTACTAATACACAATTTATTTCCAATATGTTCTTGCTCCACTGGTAACATTTATTTTCAAGGAAAGAAGGGGAAGACAGAGACCAAAGAAAAGACACAAAAGCAAACACAACCCAGACATCATCCCTACCACTTCTCTCCTGGGAATGGTGGGGAACAAAGACTTGTATTTCCTTTTCAAGGTCATTTCATGTTTGTTATCATTGCCTTGCAGCATGATAGCCTCCTGCTCCCTGGTGCTTTTTTAAGTTTAAATTAGTTTCCAATGAAGGGGCGCTTGCACCTTGCAGGGGGAGAGCATTGTTTTTAATACACTTGTAACTAATGCTGCCAGTCCTTGGGGAGTTTCAAAGGACCTCAGAGGCGATAGTTCTCTACCCGGGAGCAAAGAAGCCATTACAGCTTGTACTGGAAGATTTAATAGGTGTCATAATTTATCATGTAAACCGAAAAGTGTTTCTTAATTAAGTGCGTACGTTAATGAATTTTTTAATTTGATCCCTGTAAGTACCTTGCTATACTAATTGCAATATTCTACACATTAGTCATCCGCTGTTGCCCTTGGCTATTTTCTACCCTGAGAGGAAGAGAAAGAGAGCTTTTCAGTTAAAGTTCATTTAACTCTTTCCACCCAACAAATTAGATTTAGTCTTACTCACATTGGAGTGACAGCTGGGGTTCAATTTCTCCAAGCTTTCAGAGTTCTTGAATGCAGGAACCAGCTGACATTTCTGTTATTTTTCAAACACAGGAAGCAAGTGAGGCCCTGCCCCTTCTCAAGGGGGACTCCTTGGTTCTCCTGAGCCTGAGGAGGTATATAAGGGATAAGACAGCGAGGGGGGGAGGTCACAGGTGCTTCCATTCTGCTATGAGTTCTCCGCAGTGTGACTAACGAAGGGCTGAAACTGGTACAATACTTCCCAAACTCAAAAAAATTAAGGAAAAATAAAACTTGGGTGTATCTATTTGACTGGGTGTTAGATCTACAATGAATGGCACATTATAATAATAAGAGAAGTGTT
This sequence comes from Mellivora capensis, assembly GCA_004024625.1. Classification (NCBI taxonomy): domain Eukaryota; kingdom Metazoa; phylum Chordata; class Mammalia; order Carnivora; family Mustelidae; genus Mellivora; species Mellivora capensis. The sequence continues at coordinate 69,430 of PISX010000352.1, read as the reverse complement.
TATGATATAATGTGAAGTCCAAAAGCACAGTAGAACATGATGGCACAATATCATTAAAACTGTGAAAAACAGCAAAAAATATTTTTAGGGGAAAAATTGGCAAATAATATGCTTAATCATTATCATGATTGATGGTGATATGATTATGGGTAATTAATTTTATTCTTTTTCTATATTTCTATATTTTCCAAATATAATATAACACTGAGGTGTTATGTAATAGGGAAAACCCTTTATTTTCCAAAAACTGGTGAAATGTCATATAAGGGCTTTAGGCTTCAGACTTTATTTTAGGGAGAGATGGATCCAATTTAAATAGCTATTATATAGCTTTTTAAATGTTTTCATATTTATCCACAGTTTACAGAAAACCTCCAGCCACGAGGTGTTATTAAAGGACTAAACACAAAAAGACTCCAATTCTTGGCCTTCTCTTTAAGTGGTCATATTTGAATATTCAGGAGCAGATAATTGTTTTGTAATAAATTTTATTTGTTTTTCTTGCATTTACAGACACACAATTTTTTATGTGCTATCTATAAAGGCTGATTTACAAGTTATGCTGCGTAAGAAAATCATCATATTATGAATATGAATAAAAATATTATTTAATTGATACAGGTACCAATGGCTTACTTTTTTATACATTTATATTTTACAAAGAACTCTTACACTCTGAACCTATGTTAACACGTCAAATGAATAAAATAGCCAAACAATATATAGCGTGCCTTGTTAAATTTGAATTTCAGATAAACAAGGAGTATTTTTAACGTAAGTTTGTTTCATTATTTGCTAAATCCAGTAATCCTACCAATGAAGGAATTAGGATGCATCAGAATCAACTGGACAATTCTTGTTTGTTTAATACACTTGAATATTACTCTTGAGGGGTTGGAGCCCAGTAAGCACCCACCAAAAAATCATTATTCCAAGTGATTCCTCATAAGGACCACAAAATGTAGTGTTTGTAAATCACTATTCCAGAGCAGTGATACTCAGACTTTAATGTCCTTAAGGATCACCTGAGGCTCTTGTTCAAATTTAAATTCTCACTTATGAAACATGTTTGAGAGGTGGGAGTCTGCACTTCTTCCACGCTCCAGGGAGATGCTGACGTTGCTGATCCTTGAACCAAATTTCAAGGAACAAGAAAATTTCTGTGTGATGTCTCTGTTAGGTTTCAAACTTGTTGACCCATGATTCTATTTTCACATGTATCACATCATTTTATCAAAATTTCACTTTCAGGGGCGCCTGGGTGGCTCAGTTGTTTAAGCGTCCAACTTTTGATCTCAGCTCAGGTCTTGATCTCAGGGTTGTGAGTTCAAGCCCCGTGTTGGGCTTTATGCTGGGCGTGGAGTCTACTTTAAAAAAAATTTCATTTTCAAACAAATGACGAATCTTCTGTAACCTAATTCTCATTCATTATGGTATCAAAATGCCAGACTTTGTGATTCTTGCTTCACCAGGTAGTAACAATATAAGTCCATCAGAACCATCAGAACGATGATATTTTCATTTATGACACTTGTTTTTCATCCGTTTGTTCATTAAGGAGTGCTTGCTGAATGCCTGCTGTGTGCCAGTACTGCTGTCCAGCACAGGAAACTCCACAGAGAAGTCCACGGGTATGTTTAAAATGGGAAGCTGCTTCCTGTCTCTGACTTTGTGACCCCTCCCTCGTCGCCGTCATCTTTATCATCGGCTTGCTCGCTCCTCGGAGACTTTGTATTGGAACTTCCTGTTCCTCTGCATCTTTTCACGGTTGGCTTCTCACCACTGAAATCTCAGGTCACAGCGTCAGCTCTTTCGAGAGAGAACCTCTGATTTTTCTATCAAAAGGCAATACCATACCCTCCTGCACTCATGTATGATATTAATATGTTTTATGTATTTTTCTTTTTTTATGTATTTTTATGTTTTTATGTTCTTTTTAAATGTATTTTTATGTTTTTATGTATTTTTCTAAGACATTCTCTTATTTACTTGCTTACACATGTGTCTATTTATGTACCCATGCATGTGTCTATGCCACGAATACATGACACTTGTGAACAACAACCTTGCAGTCTTCATCCGCTGCGATGCTCCATGAGTACTCATGGATTAACTGACTTTCTTTTTTTATTCTAGACCCAAATACATTGAAATACATGTGTGTAAGCAGAACTAAAAACTTCAAGAATGATAAGGCGATTTTTGTGAGAGTTTTGTTTCCTTAAATGGGTCCATCTGGAATATTCAGTAACTGTATAATAATTCATTGTCTTACCTTGTGTATTTGATATTGTGTATTTGATATATATTATCATTAGGGCCATATAGAAGTTATATTACAAATAGAAGTTATATTACGCTGGTCTCATGTATTCCTAATGTCATCCTATTCTGTGTGCTATTTTTCTAAATAATTCTAGAAAAAGTGAGGTAATTTCAATGTAACCTAACATAGAGATAAAATTGTTTTCCTGTATTCCAGAACAACTAGAATTAATGTAGTGGAACAGAGAAACAGAGAGAGAAAGAGCAAGAAAGTAACAGAGAGAAAGAAAGCATTCCAACATTATTAACAACTCTCATTTTTAAATGGCACAAATTAAAAATATAAAAACCAGTCTCAATCAGTGTAGTAAAGCAATATATGACCTAATTTTCTTTTGGGAGTTTGTTCAATGGTTACACATTTGTTTTGCAGGATGTAAAAAGTCACCTTATGCCTTTAGGTTATGCATTTGGACTTTAGTATATTTCTGGAATTAAGGCTACGGGTATCAGAATTAACAGAAGAGACGAGAAGATCCCCTCATTAAAGTTGAGGCTCTCATGCATGTCGGCGGGATTCCTAGCTCAGTCACACTGTCACTTAATCGGAATCCACATGTCGAATCCTGACCATTCAACTCCGAAAGCTATTGGCCTAATTATTGACCAGGCCACCAAGACTCACAAGCGACTCAGCCAGCACACTCCGGAAAGCTGAAAACTTCATTATCAGTGTCTTCCCACTGTGCTCTGGGTACATTAGTGATTCATTGGAGCTGCCGGTTCTCCTGACAAGCTTATGCGTGCAATTAAGTGGATTACACGGAACCTGTTAAATAGCCTTCCTGGGCTGGGAAGTCTGAGCATCACCTCGACTCACTCATTCCGCTCGCGCACTCACAGGCAGGACCTGGGAGATGAACCACGGCCCTGCAACATCCGGTCCTGCACGGGAGGGAAGTGCTTTGTGTGGGAGTCTAGCTCTTCCTTCAAAAAACAGACGGTTTTGCCTCTGTTGTAATGGATGAAATGTAGCCTGACGCCGGTCTATTGGACCAGTATATTCTTTGAAAAGCGTGCACCGTCTAAATCCTTACTATTTTTGTTTTCATTTTAAACGTTTATACCATCTAGGTATTTGATGCTCATCACAGCACCTTCTGAAAAAAAAAAAAACCTTTTTCTCTCTGTGCTCTGAATATTTTCATGAAAGCACCTAATTAAATATAGTCACTTCCAAGCATTATGTGAGGAAGGCCTCACTGGCACAGATAGATACCGCCTCTCATAGGATCTCAGTAAAATGTAAGACCTTTCAGCCTCTTCAGAAACAATAGCAAGGTCCAAGAAAACAGGATTTGGGTGCATACCCTAAGCTACTGCTGTTGTTGCTAAACGTCAACACAAGACAGAAATGAGGCCGTTCTGAATACAAGAAGTGCCCTGTTAGTGACACGATACTCTTCAGGGGCTTTGGTGAAGGAGTAAGGAGCACAGGCACCACAGCCAACTTGAGGGTCCGAGCAGATGCTCGTAACTTCTTTTGGCTTAGCTTTGGTTGTAAGGGAAATGGTATGATACGGGGTGAGACACCGCGAAGATACTAGAAGTATAAATAGTAGAACAGTCAATCATATCACACTCGATATCTGAGATCTGCTTCTAGAGCCCTGGTTGCTCTTGGAAAACACAGGATTGAGAAACTCTGCCGTGGCTGGATGATGGTGTGAGTGGTAACCAGGGTGTAGCTCACTCTTTGACTATCAGACCTCATGGAAACGGAATATGCTACTGTGATGGAGAGCTTCCCTGGTTCTCCGGACAATAAAGCACTAAGATGAGAAAAGAATCTCAGATTCTAATCATTTATTCCGAAAACACTTGGGTTGGTCATTCCTTTAGTTATCTTCAGTCTCTTGCGTGGATATGTTATGGTTAGAAACAGGATCAAGGACAAAAGTTAATACTAAACAGGTGTTTCTTGATAATTGCCTTTGTATAAAAAAAATCACCTTTGTATAATTGAATAACTGATCTTGGTATCATTAAAAAATAGTTCTCGATTTAATTTTTTTTAAAAAGGAATATACTTTCTACTTGAAATAGAAAACAATTTAAGTAGGAATTGGGAAAAAAAAATGTAAGCCTAACTTGCTCCGTCACTGGACTCTAATCATTGTTAGGGAAGGAAATATGTCTGTCTTATTTACCACTATATTCCTTAAAGGAAGATTTTGATACTAGATGAGGTTCAAGCAACTAATTTTCTGATAGTAGTCCTATTCCACAAGTACAAGTGAAATGAATCACAGACTTCGGCTTTTCTAAATCTCTCTTTTATTAACTATTGTTTCTCATTGAGTGAAGCTACTGGGAATATTTTGACATAATAAAACTAAATTTTGTACACTTTGTTGAAAATGTAAACAACTCATCACAGTTAGCTGAAAAGAATACTTTCAACTGTACTTTTAAATTTTAGCAGTGTTGATAGAAAAAGTAGGCAAAACATTGGAAATGAAAGCTTATTGTCAGAGCTAATAATATATCTATTCCCACTTACCAAGTAAAATGAAAACCAGTGCTGATATGGAATGATTAAATGCTGAGTTTGAAAGGAAATGCATTCAGAGAGTCCTTCTCCCTTTGGGTCATGTAAGAACCCCCCTAAGCCACACCAGGGGTATACATCTATTTAAAGCCCTCAGAAGAAATTACCCGGTATTCCTCAGCTCTGGCTGTAGGGTCTTTCAAACCACTTTCATAAACCCACACCGTTAATAGAGCCTTGTAATGTCCCTCTGTATTAGATATGAAATGTAGATTTTTCACAAGCTGAGTTAAAAGTCAGAATAAAATTCTATAAAAATTACACATTTGGTTTCATATAAAATGTATCTTGTCATACCTCCTGGTGAAAAGTCCAACATCAGTTTTCATTCTACCCTCATTACCTGTGGGCCCAAAAGCAGTCACAGCCTCTGGGGATTTCATTCTTCTCATCTCTGCGCAGTGGATCTGTGTGAGAACACGGTCAGGTAATGTGGGGAAAGGACTCAGCACGGCCTGGTTTGAAGTTGTATCTCAATAATAAATTTGTAATAATTATTTCATTAATAACATCTAAATTTTGTATCTGACGGATTTCTCAAACGTTATTTCTCTGGGGGCGCCTGGGTGGTGCAGTTGGTTGAGCAATCCACTTTGACTTCAGCTCAGGGCATGATCTCAGGGTGGTGAGATCGAGCCCCATGTTAGGCTCTGCCCTTTATGGGGAGTCTGCTTGAGATTCTCTCTCTTCCTCTCCCCGCCCCTGCCCCCAGTCAAGTGGGCACGTGCTCCTCTCTCTCTAATAAATAAATCTTAAAAAAAGAAGTTATTTCTCGGAATATTTCAAGTCAACTTTTATTTGCTTCATATTACCTGGTGACTACTGAGAACTGGAAAATGAGAAATTTCATGGTCTTGAAGCAAAGTTTGGAAGAAAATAAATTATACCTACGGTTGGTGATAGTGTGCCGTATCAGCAAGTGATCAAGACAGCCTTAACATGACCCTCAACTTGACTGAACTCCAGACACCTTTCTTCCTGGCTGTAGGTCCCTGCCTCTCTTAGACCATTTACTTTAGAAAACTTGCCGTTTTAAAATGCTTTCTCTTTCCCTTTGAGACATGGATCTTCTCCCAGTCTCTTGGCAGTTTTACAACCCAGTAATGTCTTTCTCCAGGATTTGGGGGCGGGGGGGGAGTGGCTATCTCTTTGAAATGTAAGTATAAAGATAGAGCCCCTTATCTCCCAGTCTCTGCAGGAGGGTAGGAACCAGACTTTGGTAAGCACAGACGGCTGCTCAAAGTGACCCACCACCCCTTTAACATTCTCCAGAACTTTCCCGCTAACTCATCTGGGTGCTTAAAAACGGGTCTGCCTTTTATTTCAATGGAGCGGAGTTCACTCTCTCTATCCTACTGCACTAGTCTTGACTCCTATTGCAAAAGTCTTGAATAAAGTCTTCCTTGCCTGTTTAACTCTGTGCAGTGTAATTTTTTTTCAAGGTGCCCTGAAGAAATTTTTTTGAGTTATATTTTGCAAAAGTGTGATAAAATCAGATTTGAATGCTCTGTTTGAATAAAATTGGTTTGACTTTATTATTATAAAATATATTTCATAAAATTAGAAATACTTCACCTCTGAGTGGCATTTTCGCTATAAAAAATTTCATAAATTGAGATAGCACAACCGAAAAATGTAGGTGAGAATAAGATGTCCTGAGAGGATTTGATATTTCAGGGATTTGCTCTGCATAAACTTCCACACACTCTCAAGAACCTGATTTCTGCAAAGCTGCAACAAAGGATAACTTCTAAGTTTTAAATATTCATTTTCTTAATGAGACAAAGGATTTTAATTACCAAAATATTAATATTTCCTCTGTGATATAGGTATATACCTATCTAGAAATCTTCTCTCCTTTACTTCATTAACCAAAACTGAATGCTTTCATTTTGTGCCTATACTATTCTGCTTTTCTGTTATGTCTTCCCCTTAAATTATAGCAACTATAACCCAAACCCTTTAAATATACCAATAGTTAATGTATAATACAGTTACCCAAAACCTGGTCATTTCTAATGCTTGGTATAGATTATATATAATCTTCAAAAATTTATGGAATCAAAAAACAAAACAAAAAATCTTCCTCATATTCAGTCTTCACATGCCACATATTCTGGGACTTCAAGAAAAAATTAACAATTAAAAAAACAAAGAAAAAAGAAAAAATTAACAATTGAGTTTTATTTGCTGTGGGGCCAACAAAAGCCCACGTTAGAAATAGCTATCAGTAGGTGAAGGCCACTGTGTTCCAAGGAGTTGGAAACCACTGTTTCCCCATGTGGGTGTGAACATTTTCCTTCGCTTACCGTAGATCAAAGATTCAAGTTTATTTTAGACATCAGTGGGTATGGTCCTTCCTCCTGCTTTTCAGGTTAAGAGCTCAGTTTTGAGCCAGAGGAAGCCCCTACTGCTTTCCCCCTCTTCCACAAACTGAGATGGAGAAATTCCCAATGCCCTCTAGCAATCATTTTCAGAATTCCTGCTTTTCCCCTTTCTCTTACTTTTTATGGTTGTCAGGGAGCAGGGTAGAGTTACCTGTTCTGCTCTCATTAGCTTTTGCGTCCCCAAAATTCTCTGTTACGGTGACCTGATAAATAGTACGTGTCGCTGACAAAGACGCAGTCACATTCACGCCGTGGAGCCACCACACGTGGACCCGCACACGTCAGAGCCACACACGGCTCGCTCCATCCCTCCTCTGTTGTCAAACTGATTACTGCTCTAGTGGAGGAGAAACAAAGCTCTCCAGGGACCTAACAGAGTCACCAGCCAGGTTGGGTGAAATTCTATTTTTTGTTTCTCTTTGCTTTTTTCATCAAAAGAAAGAACAAGGTACTGACTACGCAAAGACCAAAGGGATCTCAGTACACCCTAAGTCTGCAAATGTTTGAACGGATTTCCCCCTCCTCAACTCCTTAACAACATATGCCCAGGTGTCCTTCAGCTGCTGAGAGCCAACGCCCTCCCACGGCCTCAGAGCACCCGAAGTCCCCGTGTGGTGGTTAGCAGCCCGTGCAGCCCTGGGCCTGACTCCAATCTCTTTCTCCTTGAAAATTGCTGAGCCCTGATGCAGCAGCACAGCACAGAGCTGGCCTTGTCGCTGGGGCCTGGTCCTCATTACAGCCCGGAGACTCGAGGAGATTGTTTGCGTGGCTGGATCATCTTCCTTTCGGGTGGCTAATTAGCGTTTCCCCAGGGCTTCTGCTATGTAAGTACTTAAGGGTAATCATCACCAGCTAACTGCATGGGGAGTGTATCTCAGCAATTTTACCAAGTCAACTGACAACAGCTTGAAGTAATATTAGCCCTGTTACGCGAAGACAAGTGCTCTCCACCCAACGAAGATGGAGACTGGCCCCACTTCATAAATCACTGCAGCATCCTTGAAAGCTTAGCATCAGTTCTGAGCCATTAATTTCAGCGAGGTCTTTTGACAGGATGTTTTGAGAGCACAAGAGCATGCATTGAGAACATGCTCTCTCTTGAGCGAAATTATAAAGAGCAAATTCTCCGGGCAACCCATGTAAGTCCCAGGGTAATCAAACACATTTTTGACACTTTTTTTCATCAGAGTCTTATCAGTCAGATATAAAGAATAACTTTCCTTTTAGCAAGGATCTAGTAGAAATGCCTGTTTGATGTCTACCTTCCTAGAATTACTGGGCATGTTCTGAATACTCGGATAGGGCTACATATTCACGAAAGTTCCCTCTATTGGCCAAACACCAGATGGTGTTACCAGAATTGCCATTTAATAAAAGATAAGTTCATCCAAAAAACTAAAAGTGAGGTGTAAGAAGATAAACTTATGAAAGGCACATTAAGAATGTGTTAATGATGATGGCAGGATTATGAAGGCGACGGCCGATCGGAATAGTGCGTTTGAGCGACACCTTTTATTACAAACAAGAGATGTCTTACTGTAACGGGCATCCTAATGCATCCTGGGGTATAAAACGTCTCAAGGAATATTGTAGTAGAGATGTGTCCTACCAGGAAGTACCATGATGGGCTTCTCTATAAAACAACAAGTTTCTCACTTCATGGGAACTCTTGAAGAAAGCGACCACTCTCCATACCATGAAAAGGATGATAATTTTGGTGGAGAAAAATGGGAGGTTTGCAAAGAAATGGGAGAAACAGGATACAAACCTACACATCACCATCCATCTATCTACCGCCGTCATCTCTTCATCTATCTTATCTATCATTATCTCTATCTATCTATCTGTCTACCCATCCATCGGTCTATCTACTTACCCACCTATCATCTATCTTTGAAAAAACGGATGAGAGATGCTAGCTTTGGAAATTTAGAAAGTACTAAGTGCATATTAAAAAAAAAGATTTTTCGGGGCACCTGGGTGGCTCAGTGGGTTGAGCCTCTGCCTTCAGCTCAGGTCATGATCTCAGGGCCCTGGGATCGAGCCCCACATCGGGCTCTCTGCTCAGCAGGGAGCCTGCTTCCTCTCTCTCTCTCTGCCTGCATCTCTGCCCACTGTGATCTCTGTCTGTCAAATAAATAAATAAAATCTTAAAAAAAAAAAAAAAAGATTTTTCACTTCTGGGAAGGTATAATAGACCTGTAGCTATTTTTTTTTTCTTTAGTGATGTAAGATAATCACATTTTTTCCAATTACTGGGAAGAAAGGATTTAATATATAAAAATTTTACTTGAAATACTAGGCTTTGAACTTAAACTTCAAATTTCAAATAAAAATAAGAGATGATAGCATTTGAAGGAGTCTAAGAGTAGAAGAAACTTTTTGATTTTAGTCTCACATTTCATAATATGAATGTGATGAAGCAGGACTAGAATAGAGTGTGACAAGGGATTGGTCAAATCTAGGGAATATATAATAATTTAGTGGGAAAAGTATGATTTTGAAAGATTTATAGTATGAACATAGCACTAATGTGATTAAATAGATTTTTATGAATTTAAGATACACATAGGTATGATAAAATTATGTTTGCAGTATCATATTAAGTCATGTTAAGACTAAAACTCTTCTACATACTTATTCAAAAATCATTTACAGGTTCTTTTTCCCCAGTTAAATGGCAGTTCCAAAATCCATTTCATCTTGCCATAATAATTTTATATAAATTAAATTAGCGGAATAAAATTTAAATAAAACAACAGTCTTGTTATTCTAATAAAATGAATTTAAAATTCCTCTTTAACTGGCTATCTATTTTTCAAATTTTTTATATTCAGAAAAATAGTTATGCATTTGTCATTGGTTCTTCCAGATGTCCAAACAAGAAACTTTTTTTAAAAGATTGTATTTATTTATTTATTTATTTATTTTGGAGAGAGAGAGAGAGAGAGCACAAGGCAGAGAGAGAGGAAGAGAGGAAATCTCAGGCAGACTCCCCACTGAGCATGGAGGCGGACGTGGAGTTCCATCTCAGGACCCTGAGATCATGACCTGAGATCAAGAGCATCTTGTTTTCCTTTAAATGTTTTCATGAAGACTTCCTATAATACGTACTTGAGTAGGAAGAAATTTTAAACTAAGATCAATTCAAATTAGGAAATCAGTATTCCACACACCAACTGATTCCCTGGGTGCTTAAGTATCGGAAGAGCTTTCAGCGCAGGTGCTCGTGTATTGATAACTTCTGGGATCTCCATCTCCATCGGTAACACACAATGGGTACAACATGTTTTGGACAAGCCAAGGGTCCTGTGTTTAATGCCTTTGCTCTTCCAACATATTTCATAAACCTCCCAATTTTCCCAGAAATACATGACTATTGACTTAGAAACAATAGTGACAGCACTTTAGACTTCTTCCAATTCCTTACAAATCTTCATCACTACTAAATCCAAAAGATGTAAATGACAAAGTGTACTTAATTCTCAGTCACCTTTCCTTTTCATTTTTGCTTTAAGTCAATCAAATTTTCCACTGATTTGGTGGTTACCGGAAGCCAGATCCTTCATTTTAGGCAGATGAACTTACGCAGATATTTTTGCTAAAGACGCATTTTATAACTGTGTAAGTTGGACGGAGATGTGGGATAAAAATAAGTAAAACCTCAAAATATCAATTTAATTGGCAGTTTTATCTGACAGCTATTATTTTATTGCAGGACCAGTTGTTGCATTGCATATTACTGAATAAGCTGAGGGTACACTAATCTCATTAAAACTTATGTCTTAAATGATTTCCCTCTTTGTTATTCAAAATATTTAATTTAGAAGTTGAACACTTTTCAGGAATAAACTATGAATTTGTAAGTAGAAATATTTCTTATCCTTTCTTTTTTGCTCTGATTTCCAGAAACTTCAAAAATTTGTCTTTAATCACAGATGAAATAGACTTGGCTGCACTTTTAATACAAACTGTTGTCTTTCAAAAAATAAACTATTTTCAACTGTGAATTTCACATAAATTTCATTTTTTGCCTTGTTTTGAGTGAACAGATGATAATTTAGTAGCAGATTTCTCCCCCAAAATGCAATGATTTTAAGTTCATTTCACCACTTTCATGCTTTTTAAATTTTCTAGAAGTTTTATTCCAATTATAAATTCCTTATGCTTTTATTTATTCTTCCCCACAGTTGAATTTTTGTTTGAAACAAGATAATAATATCTTATCCTTTAGGCGGCCATATGTCTCAATTTTCCTGGGACAGTCTCAGATTATACCTATTGTCCAGGTATGCATCCAGGTTTGCATTTTTTCCTGAATTTTGTTTGTTATAAAGTAAGTGTTGTTATTAATAGATGCATAAAATGAAGCAAGGTGGCTTATACCTCCTACACCTAGTTCTGGTTCTTGCTATGATTTCACCTGGTCGTTTATGAGAAGCATGTGTGGCAACATTGTGATTAAATATAAAGGGTGATCAGTAGTAACCAGGATCCCCAATATTTTCTGCACGTAATAGAGCAAACAGCTCCCTTTCAAAGATAAAATACTGAGCACTCTCAGAAAAGTAGTTTAAGCTCAAACTCCAATAGCTGGGGACAGCCAATGCCTTTTGATTCAGATGGCAATGGGGAAAGTATTTGACACGGCCGCACCAGAATCAGAACTCCCCTTGCATTTTTCCAAAAATTGATTGATCCTTTATAAGTGCATCTATTTTGAAATCCTCTATTCTGTTTCATTTATTTATTTATCTGTGTTCCAAAACCACACTATATTTTTTCTTCTAACTTTATATTAAATCTTAAATTGAGGTAGTGAAAGTCTTTACTTCTTCAAACTGGTCATTTCTACATATTTTGCACATCCATATAAATTTTAGAATTAATTTGTCTATTTCTTCAAAATAATCTATAGGAATCTACATATAAATTTAGGGAGGGACGCCTGGGTGGCTCGGTTGGTTAAGCAGATGCCTTCGGCTCAGGTCATGATCCCAGCGTCCTGGGATCGAGTCCCACATCGGACTCCTTGCTCGGCAGGGGGCCTGCTTCTCCCTCTGCCTCTGCCTGCCACTCTGTCTGCCTGTGCTCGCTCTCTCTCTCTCTCCCTTTCTCTGTGACAAATAAATAAAAAAAAATTTAAAAAAAAACTTTAAATTTAGGGAAAATAACAATGTTGGACAGTCCAATACCCAAATAGGATACATTTTGTGATTTATTTAAAAGCCAGTAGTGACTACTGCAGAATGTACAATGCTCTACATTGCTTTCAACCTTTTCTCTGCTACATGATATAAAGCCCTGAGGGCCAAAACCCATTATTACAACACAATGAATAGTCCATGGTTAACACTTAATTAGCACAAACTCCTGAATTAAATTCTAAACTCGCCATTTGTTAGTTGTATCTCTTTGGGCAAGTTACTTAAACTTTTTGTGTTCTGGTTTTCATATCTGTAAAATGGGGATAATGAAAACCTCATAGAGTTGTTTTGAGGATTCAATGAGATAACCCACATGAAGTTCTTAGAATATTCTCTGACATAGAATAAGCCCACACTATTTGTTAGCTGTTATTCTTGTTGATATATTTATTGTAAGGATAATAATTATGTAATAATTTTTTAAAGATTTTATTTATTTATTTGACAGAGAGAAAGATAGGGAGAGAGGGAACATAAGCAGGGGCAGCGGGAGAGGGAGAAGGAGGCTTCTCGCCAAGCAGGAAGCCCTATGCGGGACTCTATCCAGGATCCTGGGATCATGTCCCGAGCTGAAGGCAGATGCTTAATGGCTGAGCCACCCAGGGGCCCCTAATTATGTAATAATTAATACTTGATCCTTCTCTTAGTTTATTGGTGTGGCAACATCTTAACCATCCTAGAGCTATTTATCTCAGGAATCTTAAAAATTGCCAAGGAAAGTATTCCTTAACAATGCAATGCTAACAGATTTAGATCTGTTTTCATAACATCTCACTTTCTTGAAGGTGATGAAGTAATTTTTTCCAAAGTTCTCTCAGTCTTCCATATTGTAAGCAATTAAGATTATTATTTGAAATCACAATTCATGCTTTCACATTCTTCAGTCATTGCTAAAAAAAAAAAAAAAAAAAAAAATCCTTCTTTTGATGCGTTAAATGCAATGACACCAGACATTTTACTAGGACCTTACATAAGGTCCAGCTGGATAATATTTCCTCTTCTAAGTCACATGGCCTCCATGATGCCCATTCAGCTTGGGATAAAATAATCTCTATTCTAATAGAGTAAAGGGCAATAGATGCAAAAATATTGGGAAGAAATGATGAAAATCTGAAAAGGTGCCAAAACCAAAATCCCTGCCTTGAGTAAAGAGGAACCAGTGAATTTGTAAACACAGAAGTTGTCAGCATTACTCCATACTGCTTTGTAAATTGTAAAACGCCTGTGATGAAGTTGTGCCAAAAGCAAGCATTTCAAAGTAACAGTTTACATTGTGTCTCTCCATGCATTGACTGTATTTACGGTATCATTCAAATAAGTATCCCAGAAATACCAGTGGGCTAGATTCTCCCAGCTGTACATCTCCTTATGGGAACTAGCTTATATTTTTTACTTGTCAAGGTCGTTTAAGAAGAACATTATAAAAAATGACCATCCAAGTGAATTGAATGACAACATGTCTACTAATGGATGCATGATAGATATGAGGAATTTTCCAAGGGGTTCATCACATTTTCAGAAAAATAGAAGGAATTTAGAATATATCTTTAAAAAAAAAAGACAATGATCCCAACATTCACTTGCTTTGTGGATGTGTCAGAGTTCCTTTTATCATTATTTATTTGTTTAATATAGGAAGCTCTACTTGATATGTGTCTAATGTGCATTTCCCTGTGGGTCTTATCTTATTATTATTTTTAAAGATTTTATTTATTTATTTATTTGAGAAAGACTGTGAACATGAGTGCAGGGTACGGAGAGAGGGATAGAGAGGGAGAGAGAGAGACAAGCAGGCACCAGGCTGAGCTTGATCTCACAACCTTGAGATTGTGACCTGAGTGGAAACCAAGTCAAGAGTCATGCTTAACTGATTGAGCCACCCAGGCACCCCTCGTTATGGATTTTAATCTCTTCATATCTCATCTTTAATGTGCTTAGTGGAAAGAAGACTGAGAGGATGTTTGAGGTCTTACTCTTAGAGCTATTCTACAGTATGAACTTGAACCAATCATCAGAAATTCTTTAAGCCTCTGTTAATTCATTTTTGTGATAAGAATAATGTTTCTCTTAGCATCTTCGTAGAGTTATCATGAGTTTTGACTAAAAAGTACAGGCATGTGAAAAGTAAAAAATGCAGGTGCAAAAACATTTCATTCCTTGTACCTGGAACGTAGCCCTGCCTAGACTGGTACCTGCCACATGGTGGCCATTCAATAAATATTTGCGAATAAATAATTTACTACTAAGATTTGAAGAAAGCAAAGTGAAATTACTTATGTTTTGCTCTCTGATATTTTGGCAATGTTAATGAAACAGTAGGACAATTATTTAAATAATACTGGCCTAATAGTGAACTACCACCCAAAAAAGGAGATTTCTGTCATCAGATCAATTTTCTGCATGGATTTAATTTACAATAACTTGACAGGCCATTCTAAGATCCGTGACTATAAGATCAATATAACTGAGACTCAGACAATGAGATATTGAGTTGGATAAAATAAAGTCAGAATTAAGCTCTCCCAATGGGCTATCGAATCAGTTCACAAACAAGAATTTAAACAAAGGAGAAAAACTGGGATCAGTCATTGTAGCATCAGAAAAATGAAAATATAAAGCAAGAAGGACACTAGATCAGTTTTTAGACAAAGGGGTAAAAGACCAGTTGGTTGAATACCTTCAGCAAAAGTTCCAAAATATAGTAAAAACTAGGTAGAATCTCTGCCAAGCATGAGATTCGAGGTTCTCCTACCTGTGACCTGAGCAGACAGCAGCCCTCACATAGAAATGGTGACCAGATGCTCTGAACAGGAAATACATTCCCTGTAAGAACTGGGACAAGACAGGAGTCGTTGGACCTAAGAAGTGAGGGTAGGCAGCAAATGAGCCACAAAATGAGGCCCAAGGGAGCAACCCACACATGGAAAATTGGAACAAACTTCACCCCTGAATTAACTCCGGCTTGGTCAGTGTGCCACTGCCGAGACTACCTTATTACATCCTCTCGGTGAGGCCAAAGTTGGGCCGTGGGTGGGGGAGAAGCAAGGACCACCAGAGAAGTCAGCCCACAAGCTAAGAGCAGTCACAGGCCAAGATATTGTCTTTTCCAAATAATTTCCAAAAAAAAAAGAGGTCTTACACAAAAGACTGGCTATCGTCAAGATAAAATGATGAGGCCAGAACATGAAAATAATCATAAATTTTCTCCCAAGTATGAGGGGAAAAAATTAAGAATAGATATCTTCCAATAGGTAAATTTAAAAATCCCTCTTACTCATTTTTCTAAGCTTTGTTTGAAAAATAAAAACAAGTTTAGGAGAAACTAGTAATAACATCTCAATTTTCAGATTCCCCAAAGAATACATTAATCAATAGCATATTAACTGACTACTTATACCACAGAAATATATATTTATTCATTGATTCTGTGAATATTAATAAAATCTCTTTGGAGAATCATTTTGGTCTGGTAATTAAGAACACAGGCTCTGAAAACAGATTGCCTAGGCTCTAATGTAAGGTCCGCTTCCCAGGTATGTGACCTGAACAAGTTATGTAACCTATCTGTGCCTCAGTTTCCTCATCTGTAAAATGGGGATATTAATAGTACTACTTCAATGATGTATGTATGATAGGTACAAGATACTCAGACTAGTGCCTGGCACATAGTAAGCATTTTATACGTTGGCTATTATTGTTATTATGAATCTACCATATATTCAAGGAATATTTATTGATTCCCCAACAAGCTAGATGACACAGGCAAGATTCTCCGGAGACAGATGCTGAGATATTGTTTGATGTATCAGATATTTACTAGGACTTGACATAGCTGGAAAGAATTGGGCAGAGGGAGAAGCTGAACGTCAGTGCAGGCCCAGCAAAGCCTTGGCCAACATCATACGGAACTCCGAAGTGTATGCAGTCTATGCAAGTTGTTACACCATGAGCTGAAATGTCAGACTTTCATGCTCCAGCTGTGACTAGTCAATAGGTGGGAAAGCAAGTCCTTAATTTAAGAGAAGTCTCAGCACTGCGTCTCCACGTCTACCACATTAGGTCATGAAGAAATCAAAATGGAACACTTAACCTCAAATAATTCACAGCCAGTGGAACAGCCATTCAATATAATATGAAACTTTAATAGAAATATGTATAAGAATACATAACACAAATAAGGACAGCCTTCTTAATGTTCATAGCATCTGTGTGATGAGAAGACATACAAATTACACCCCTTAATTTACACTATAGAGAGACACTACACAAAAGAATTCCAAGCATTAGTCATTTATCCAATAAATATTTGCTACCCTTATAATGTAAAAAAGTACTATAGGAGATGCTATACAAGATAGAAAGTTGTACATGAAATTGTTCCTTCAGTCACGAAGACAAATATCTATTAGGAGAAATAAAACATGCATCCAAATGTTTTCAATAAAAGGTTTATTATATGCACCATCTAAATGTACAGTGGTTGATTATAGTACAATGCTATTTACTGTACTCTGTAGAAGGTCTTTAAATGGTATTTATCGATTCAATAACCAATGGTTGCTTACTGATTGAGTAGGACGGCATTTCCCAGACTTGCCTGAGCATACAATTCCCCTGGAGCCTTTGGTCGACATCTCAGGCACTAACCCAAACCACTCTGCACCTCAGCCACTTCCAGCTTCCTAATGATCCCTATGACCAGGCAAGTCTGGGAAACACTGCTGTCATGGAAACGTTGGAGTGAAACTCCTGGATGGAGCCTTGGTTTTGTCTCTCACTGATTGGTGACCTGGGGCAAAGGCTTGTCCTTAAGATTATGGAAATAAGGGCGAAAGGACAAAGGCAAACCCATACCATATGTCTAAGTATTTAAAACTGCAAATTAACAAATTGTTAAATAACATATGATCTACCTTATCCCATCTTGACAATTACACATTACAACAACCTGGAAGGCCAGCTTCAAAATGAAGAATTCTCAGTCTCCTCAGTGTCCCCTCTAGAGCGCCGAGGCAAGGGGAAAATGAGCCTCTGGATACCAGCCAACAGCACAGCACGTTCACCTTCTGGCCTTAGTTCCCATTCAGAATGTGAGCGACCTCTACTCACAGGTGTGAACTCCTGTCCACGTCCAAGACCAGTTCATCTCCCTTGAAAATTGCTGTCCCTGGGCCTCTCCTGGCGAATGGGAGCAAGGGGCAAGCAGGACTTTCTAAGCAGGTCTGAGCTGGGGGGGGGGGGGCTAGAAGATGTATAGGCAAGAAATTCCAGAATGTTCCCTATAGCTTGGTACATTCCTCACTCCTTGGGAGGAGCAGGTCAGATGAAGGCCAGACGGGAATTTCCTAGTATAGGCCACAGGGCAGGCACACCTCTTGTCTATATCTAAGGGGATACCAATAAGTTTGACCCTCAAGTTCTTACCATAAAGTGGATCTTAGGATGCCTGTTCACAAGACAATTTGTGAGCCGCATTTTACAGGATGGTGTACTCGAAAGCATCACCTAAACTTAGAGTCCTTACAAAATTCAAATATCCAAAAATAGTTATCGTTATGGTCTAGGTATAGAGAAAAGAGAAAGTATTTCCAGTTAGTGTTCAGGAAAGTCCTTCTGTAGACATCGATGTGTTATCTAGAATTCAAAACGGAAAAAGGTATTTCGAGTCCAGATGAGAACTGTGTACAGAGCAGAATTTTACGACAAAGGAATGGAGATGGGAGATTACTGTGTGCGTCACAAACGGAGTAGTCTAGAGTGCTGTCTTGGTGAAATTTTGCTCAGGGCAGTGTGGTATGCATTGGCAAAGGTGGGCTGAGCCAAGATTGTGTGGGGGCACTTGGGGGACTGTACACGTGCAGAGGGAGAGAGGTTGAATTTCTCAGAAATACTGTCCAGTCATGTCTAAATTAGGACAGCCTTTATATTTTCTATACACACACACATCAAACATGAAGTTAATAACTTGAAAAGCCCTATAAACCTTCTCATATTTTGCATAAGAAGGATTTCTCATGACTAGAGCTAGTGACCAATCTTTTGTTATATATTTTTTTCCTTCTTCCTTTTCTTTTTCTGCTTTGCTAGGTTCAGCTTTGAAGATACTGGATATGTGAACTTGGGCAAGATATTTCACAACTCCAAGCCTCAATTTCCTCTTCCATCAAATGGAGGCAATTGTTCTGACAAGACCTATTTCATGGAACTGTATTATTATCGTGATTTTTTTAATGGGGCACCTTTGCCACTGCCAGACATCCATTCTTTTCTCATTCTGTCCCTTCCTAGCTCCTTGTTGAAAATGGTATTTATGTTTTTGTTTTCGTACTGCTTTTCTCAAATGCTTGGAGAAAAGAGTGAAATTGAAGAACTAGTTGGGATTTGCCAGTGCATTCTGGGCAAGGGTTTGTGCAGCAGGAGGGAACTAGAGATGGCGAGGAAATTCAGTCCAAGACACAACTGGTCAAACAATGGGTGTGGGGTTGTGTAACACAAGCTGTATTTGCACTGGAGTTTTAATTGCAATAAGATTATAAATCATGGCTCTCGAATCAAGTAGATACAATGTCAAAATATTTGGGTTGGTGCTTCTAATATCTGGCAAAACACGCGTGTGAAAGCAATCGCCATCTCGCAGGAGCTCTCTCAGTACTCACCCTTCACTGCTGTTCTGCTCTTAGCACTTTCTACCTTGTCCGGGCTCTTAAACCAGTTAACTCTCTGTGTGCCACATTGCTCCTACTTGATCATCTGCCCTTGAGAGACAGATTTATGTCTTATTGGTCCCTGTAAATCCCAGCACTTAGCACTTTACCTTGTCAGCAATACTTAAATGACAATTAGGTGTTGCATAACTCCTAGATTATTCCCCTGTGTGGGTACACACACACACACACACACACACATATACACATGCACAGATACACACACACACACACACACACAGTAATATGAAACGCCATGCCGTATAAAAAGGCAACAGAAAATGCAATGGTTAGAAGGAAACACAGAAGAAGAGAGCCTCATCTAGCCTTGGGAGACCTGCAGGACAGAACTCCTTGGTTGATTCTAACTGATGCAGAAGCACTTGGTTATGCAAAGTGTTGGGAGAAAAGATGTCACGAGAGGCAGTGTGAGCAAAGCCCAGAGAGGAAGAAGAGTTTAAAGATCCTTTACTTCCTTCTTATCTGTCAATTCAGGGTTGCAGAAGTACAAAATATGACTTTAGAGGAGCAGGAAATGAGGCTAAAGACGAAGACCGTTTCACCGATGCAGAGGATTTTTTTTTTTAAGATTTACTTATGTATTTGTTTGAGAGACACATACACAGAGAGTGAGAGAGGAGAGAGAGCACAAGCAGGGAGGAGAGGGAGAAGCAGACTCCCGACTCTTACTGAGCAGGGAGCCCGACATAGGGCTCGATCCCATGACTCAGGGCCAAGCCCAAGGCAGGCACTTAACCAACTGAGGCACCCAGGTGCCCCTGCAGAGGGTGTTTTATGGGAATTGAAAAAGCTTAGAGGTTAACATACACTCGCCGAGGAGTCTTTAAGGGACTTTTGTAAGAAGGGCAGTATACTCAGCTATACGCAGAGGTATTGCCGGCTGTTGTGTGGAATTTGGATTTGATGTAGACAAAATGGAAGGTACAAAGGCCTTCAGTTGGAGGCTATTATTGGAGCAAATTTGCAGATGGTGAAGGTGAAACAGGAGACCTCCAGGGTGAGAGTCCTCACATTAGGGAATAACGTGAGATAATTTAAGAGTAAAAATGGGCTGAACTTGGAGATTCACTGCATCTGGAGTATAAGGGAAAGAGAAGAGTCAAGAATAACTCAGAGTTCTATATTTGAGTGATCATAGCCAAGGATGGTGTCAAAAAATAAAAGAGAAGAATCAGGTTTATTAAAAAAATGCATTTTTGGGCAGACTGAACATAGAAGTGGGTCATCCTGATATGAATGTAAAAGTACAACAGGCAGTCAGCTATGCTGTTCTTGGCCTTAAAAAAGATCTAGGTTGTAGTTACAGCTCTATATGCATATGGATCTCTGTTTGAAACCTTGCGACTGGGAAAACCACCCCATAAGTACATGATATGGCATGAGCTGTGAGGACAGGTAAGAACTAAAGCATGGACAGATGAGGAAAGGCCTGTGTGAGAGAGAGAGAATGAGAGAGAGAGAGAAGAAACAGCTGAGAAATCATAAAATTAATGATCTGAAAGGCGGGGGTTGTAAAATTTCAAAAAGAGTGAATGATAAACAAGACTGAATGTTGCAGAGAGATAACATAAAGAAGGAAGACTGATGGACACTGGGGAGGGTATGTGCTATGGTGAGTGCTGTGAATTGTGTAAGACTGATGATTCACAGACCTGTACCCCTGGGGCAAATAATACATTATATGTTAATAAAAAAAAGTCAGGAAGTATAGGTGAATTGGGATATCATTGTTGATATTTTCAAGAGGAATTTTAGAAGACTAAAAGAGAAGATCAAATTGTAATGTTTTAAAGAGTGAATAATACAAAAGTAAAATGGTGAGACTATGAGAACAGACTACTGGGGGGGGGATTTGAATGAAAAAATAAAGTTAAGACAGTGGTAACAGAAGGCAGCACAGGATTGAAGTCTAGTTTTTTGTTTTTGTTTTTGTTTTTTTCTTTTTAGATGAAAGAGGATTGAGTATTTTAAAGGTTGGAGTGGTCATAGCAAAAATTTAATGGTACTTTGAAAATAGCTAAAATGTATTGAACACATTATATGCCAAGCAGAACGCTAAGGGTTACCATGAACCATTTTACTCGATGCTTACAATAATTCTATGAACAATTTTTTTACAAAGGAGCATGCTGAGAGTAACACAGACTAAGAGAAATCGTTAATGGTTACAGAATTAGTCAGCAGTAGAGGTAGAATCAGAGCCTAGTTGTCCAGATTTAAAAGTCTGTGTTCCTGATCACTCCTCCGTAATGTCTCTAGATGGGAGAGGGGAGGTTGAAGAAGGAGTTGGAGTGATGGTGAAGGAGCCGATGGGACAGGATCAGGTCAAGAGCATAGGTGAAATGTGTACTCTTAAAATTGAGGAGAGATACCTCGTTCCCCGTGACTGGAAAAAGGAAAGGCAGGGTTTGGAAGTATCTGTGTTTGTAGCTCTTGAACAGCAAGTAAAGAACAATTTCTTTTTAACCCAATTTATTTAATGAAGTAATGAAACATGGCCCGTGGCTTGGTGTAAAGTGTTGAATGTAGAGACTTGAGGAAAGTGAAGACCTATACCAGATGTTAAATGAAAGGCAAGAGGGAATGGGCCAAGTTCAGGTGTAATAACATGTGGCCCTGAGAGTGAATGTTAATCCGCCTGGCTGTATGATTTCTGTGCTGCACTTCACTCGTGGGTATAAAACAGTGGGCGTGGGCCAGACAGTACACATTAGAGGTTGTGTGGTCCTGTTACAGCTACTCAATTCTGCTGCTGTAGAGCGGAAGCATACAACATGTAAATTAAAAATCATGGCTGCGTTCTAGTAAGACTTTGTGGACACTGAAAATTAAATTTCATGATTTTTATGTCATGAAATAATATTTTTTGGAGTTACTTTAATCATTAAAAAATGTAATAACCATTTTGAACTTGCATCTACAAAAAGTAGTGGGTTTGAGTTGCCGTAGTTTGTCAACCCTGGGTATAGAGCACAGAAGCGAGACAGGGTCTTTGATCTTGGGTTGGATTTTCGCTCATCTATGGAGTGGAGGACAGTAGTACAAAAGAATAAAGAATACTGGTGTGGCTGTTGTTTTCAGACCATTTCCTGCCCTGCCCTTGCTCTGTAGGGAATTACATTTTCTAGGTACCATCGTCAACCACATGGCCAATTTCCATATTAAACTCCTGCTGTCATGAGTGACGAGTGTGGGAGGAGCCACCGTGGGAAGGGGCAGGTGGAGGAAGCGGCCTTGTGCCAGGGCTGGACCTGCAGAGCCAGGCGGGAGAGAGCCTGCACCTCCGAGGGCGCCTGTGGTGGCGACGGGTCTACCTCTGGACCCGCCACAGACCCAAGGCGATACATGAAAACCGCAGCCATGACCACTCTTGAGGCGATCACCCTGAAAGACGTCCTGTGCAGCGCGGGCTTGGAGCCTGCCCGGCCCTGCCCGGCCCTGCCCGGCCGCCACGCAGCAAGCCTCCAGCTTCAACTTCTACCAGGCTGACTATGGCACAAACTTCAAGGACAGACATGCCTTTGTCGCGGGCAAGACACGGTACACCGAGCACGTCCACGCCAGCATGATTACTGGCAAAAAGAGCAAAAACTTTCTCAAAAAAAGGACGATGTCTTTGAAACGACACATGGACACATGACTGACTTGAAAGAGCTGGTGGCCTAACTCAGTCACACCAGGGGCCAGGTGTCTGATGGGTCTGCGTGTGAGCCATCTTTGAGGGAAGGATTATCCCTTCCTTCTTGGGCGTCCGTTGATAGTATTCTCCGGTAGAACGGAAATTAGGAGAATTCCAGAATTCTCATTCAGGGCTCTGCCTATGGCTCAGCGGACCCTTCTCACTACGTCAGTTACATGCTTGCTCGTTTAGTCAATAAATAGTGTATACCTGGTTAAAAAATTAATAATAATAATAGATGTGATTGCTCTTTTTCTGACTGGTTTGATAGATATGATAGATACACCAGGGCTATTTGGTCCCCCTCCTGCTCCGCTCTGACTGGGTATTTCTGGAAGCAGCTCTATGTCCTCCAACCCTTTGCACATACTGTCCCTTCAGGACACCAGCTCCTCCCAGGAAACAACCTCCTACAGTCCTTGCCATAGTTCCAGTCCCCCTCACTAAGCCCCAGCTTCTGGAGTATGGGGATGCTACTACCCATTCATGTCTTCTCTGCAGCCCTGGGGATGGTAGCAACTTTGTGTTTTTGCTAATCTCTCAATTTTCCACCATCCCTTGCTAGGTTTTTCAGCTCATCTGTCATATGTCATTAATTCTTTATATGAAATTCCACATGTTTTAAACGTCTAGTGTGGCTCTATTTTCCTACCTGAGCCCAGATCCATACAGCCAGTGAAAGTATAGTTCAGATGAACGATCATGAGGTCCAGGCTGAACAGGAAAGAGAGAGAGAAGAAGAGGTCCGTTTGACTATGAGAACAAGCAGAAATCACAATAATAACAGTCGTCATGGCGTCACATAATGACACCTTGGGAATAAAGAATAAAGCTGTTGACATAGTAGGTTTCAATAAGAAAGTGAGATAGTTGAGTTTTTGTTTTAGAATAAAATATAATTCAACATATTTTCTATCAAACTTATTTAAGGGAATTTGATTTTAAGAAAACCAAATCAAGCAGCTAGAACAAATGTGAAGAAAATAGCTTCTTTGCCAAGACAATTTTATTTTATTTTAGACTTTATTTATTTATTTGACACAGAGAGAAAGACAGAGAGAGAAGGAACACAAGCAGGGGGAACGGGAGAGGGAGAAGCAGGCTCCCCACTGAGCAGGAAGCCCGATGCGGGGCTTGATCCCAGGACCCGAGATCAAGCTGAAGGCAGATATTAACGACTGAACCAGCCAGGTGCCCCCATGCCAAGGCAATTTTAAATGAAAATTAAAATTGTAATTTCCAGGTTTACCAAATTGCCTTTTAAAACACACTGAAAAGAAAACTGCTACCTGCTCTTAGCAGATGCTCTGCAAACATTCAGCATCACTTGCTAGGTATCGGGTCACAATGCACAAGTAGCACTAGACCTCAGACATATTTCACTTGCCAATTTTTTTGTTGTTGTTGTTGAAAAAAATTTGTATATCAAGATTACTATGATTATTTTTAATTAACTTTCTTAAGGCTTAACAATTAACTATTTTGTCTCATTGAGCTCCACAGCTTTAAATACCATTTATATACATCCCCTCCTTGCCTCCCTTCTCAACGTCACACGCATATACCCAGCTGCCTAGCTGGCATTTCTGCTTTCGTGTCTAACTGGCACATCTGAAATTGAACATGTCAGAATGGAGCTCCTGACACCGGCTTACTCTCCTGATGGTAACTCCTTCCTTGCAGTTCCTCGGCCCCAAAACCTCAGAGTCATCCTTGATTCCTCTCTCTTCCTCATGTTTCACCAAATCCATCAATATATCCCATTACCCCGCCTGTAGAACATATCCAAATTTAACCACATCCCACCAGCTCAACCAAGTTGATACCCAAAAAGGCACACACAGTCCATTTATAAATAACTGTGGTTATTTAAGAATGAAAAAAATACTATATATGTGCATTAGTTTTCCAAACAACTACTAAGTTATTTGGACAAAAATACTCATTAAGTTTTTTATGACAACCTCCTTAGGGAACAGAACTGTGTGGTATTCCTTTTGGTCTAGAGACACTGTGAAAAAAAAAAAAGTGGACATTGGGAGCTCCCTGCAACTAAGAAGTCTGGAAACAGCTGTTTTAAGCATTTTACCACCTTACGGCTTTTACATCCTGTTCGTTCTGCGTGGAAAGTCCCTCTTCCAGACGCTTGTGTCACTGACTTTACTTTCCCAATGAGGCTAACTCTAACCACCCTATTTAAATGGTAACCGGCCCATACCTCTGTCCTGGCACTTTTTCGTTTTTAAAGATTTTATTTATTTATTTGACAGAGAGATAGAGAGAGCCAGACAGCACAAGTGGAGTGAATGGCAGAGGGAGAGGGAGAAGCAGGTTCCCCGCTAAGCAGGGAGCCTGACACAAGCCTTGATCCCAGGACCCAGGATCATGGCCTGAGCCAAAGGCAGATGCTTAACCAACTGAGCCATCCAGGCATGCCATCATTGGGCACTACTGATTTTACTCACTTCATTTTATTTTTTCCTTCATATTATATACCACCTCAAGCAAACTTACAATTCATTTTTCATGTTTATTGTTACTCTCACTAACATACAAAGAAAAAATATTTCCTGATGTATTTCAAATGCCAAGAGCATGCCTGGCCCATAGCTAGTATTCAATAAATATTAGTTGGAAGGAATAGTTTTATTTCAAGATCTACAAAAGTGACCATGTTAAAAAAAAAAAAAAGGAGGGGGAGGGGAACAATTAGCTTAAAACACCCATTCAAAAAAAGAAAAGCACCACTCATTCAAAATTTCATGTGTTTTTAGATATTTAGGTAGGACAAGACTTTTTGAATCCCAGGCTAAGGAGGCTCATCTATATAACCACAAAATGAAATATACCTTCCTTTAAAAAGGAATAAAAAAGAAAAATAATTGTGTTCTCTTAGCTTTGTTATCCAAAATGGTAAAGATGATGAGAAAACTGTGGGGAGTTCAGTAAGATTAAAATTAAGTAGGAATAGTGGCAATATTATGAGTTTTCTTTCATGCAATTATTCAGTAAATATACTTACCGATAGTCAATAATGTGTAATCTTCTATTAACAACTGCATGAAATATAAAGACCCCAAGCCCTGATCTTGAACAATACATATTAACAGTTGCTAACATACATGGGAAAGCTCTTAGTGCCTTGAGACCAAGACAGACAGTGTAATAGGGACTGAGAAGAAAAGAGGAGAAAAGAAAAATTGGGGAAGCTTCAAGGAGAATTTAAACAAGGTTTTAACAATATTTAGAATTAGAAATGCATAGATTTTGGGGTAGGAGGGGGGGGAAATGGATCTCTGAGGCAAAGAAGAGGAGAAATATTTTTTAAAGAAATTAGAGGGATAAAATAAAGTCAGTTTGTTTTTGTTTTTTGGCCAGTTGTGGGTCCATTTCTCTAACAGTCACTGAGCATGGGTATAAATGTGTCAGTCTGCCTCCATTTATCTGGAGGGCCCTTCTGAAGCCCTTTATAACGTCCTCTCTTTAACACGCGCCCTGCTTGGGCTGGTTCAACCTCCAGTTCTCTTCTTCCTCCCCTCCTGTTCTCGGCCAAGCAGGGGCACTGCTCCCCCGAGGCTGCGATTGTCGGGCTCTCCTGACAACTGTCTTCTGTCCAGGTTGGGCAGGAAAATGGAAGAGGGAGCCAGGGGGAGAGCGAGGTTTTGTTCCCTCTTTTTGCCTTGAGCACTGTCTCTGGCGGCTGCTGTTTCTTTTGTGCTTTCAGGGTCTCCAGGACCTTTATTTATTTATTTATTTATTTCAAGGTTTTACTTATTGGTTTGAGAAAGAGAGAGCCAGCTGGGAAAGGGGCAGACAGGGAGGGAGAGGAAGCGTGAGAGAATCTGGAGCAGACTCCCTGCCGGGCAGGGCCCCTCTCCGCACACAGGAGCCCGTCTCAGGACCCTGAGCTCAAGACCTAAGACAAAACCAAGAGCCCAGTGCTCAGCGGACTGCGCCGCCCACGGGCCCCTTCCCAGGCCTTTCAGATGGCTTCCACCAGATAATTCCTCCTCGTCTCTGCTACTACGACTCTTCTTTTTGATTCTCTATTCTAGTCTTACCGGGAGTTTCTTACTTTTTAATCTTGGGTTGTCTCACTGTTTCATTTAGAATGTGCGACTCTTCTGTCACCCAAGAAATCAAGTCAATTTCTTGCTTTCAGTTATTTCTGTTGCAAGTAACTGAAGTGGTTTCCATTTTCCTGGTTAGACCCCAACTCTGACAATTTAGTAATTGTTATTTCATTGTCTGTTGTGGATTCAAGTGCGTTCCCACCATTCCTATGGAGAAGTCCTAACCCACAGAACGTCAGCATGAGATGGCATTTATTTATTTATTTAATTTTTTTTTTAAAGATTTTATTTATTTATTTGACAGGAAGAAAGATCACAAGTAGGCAGAGAGGCAGGCAGAGAGAGAGGGGAAAGCAGGCTCCCTGCTGAGCAGAGAGCCCAATGTGGGGCTTGATCCCAGGACCCTGAGATCATGACCTGAGCCGAAGGCAGAGGCTTAACCCACTGAGCCACCCAGGCGCCCCATGAGACTGCATTTAAAGATAGCGTCCTTTTTCTCTTTTTAAAGACAGTATCTTTATAGAGGTGATTAAGGTAAAATGAAGTCCTATGGGCGAGTCCTAATTGATCTGACCCGCGTCCTTCCAAGACGAGAAGATTAGGACACAGCCACAGACACACACAGAGAAGCCCGTGTAAGGACAGAGAGGAGGACTTAGCCATCTACAAGCCAAGGAGGGGATGAACCTGCCCATACCTCGATCTCAGACTCATCACCTCCAGCATGGTGAGAAAATGAATTTCTGTTGTGTCGGCCACCCAGTATGTAAGGCAGCCTGGGCACAGTAAAACACTATCTCTACAGATATTCCTTTTCCTAAGGAATATAGCTTATAGCTTATAGCTATGGTTTCTTTCTAAGGTTTTCATCCCTCTCAATTTTCAAAGTTCAGTTTGTAAACAGAGCTCCTTGAAGGCCTACTTTTTACAGAATATAAAAGCAGCTTTTTTGAAATAGGCTCAATGCTCAGTGTGGGGCCCAGCGTGGGGCCTGAACTTGTGACCTGAGATCAAGAGTCAGATGCTTAACCAACTGAGACAACCAGGCGAACCTAAGGCAGATTGTTTGATGATTTTGCTGGTGTTTATGTGTGTTCAAGAATTATTTTCCTTATTTGGTCATGAACACATTTTCCATATTTGATTTCTCATCAGTTTTAACACATGTATAGTTTTCAGCTTAATTCACATACTAAGCCCGTGCATCTACTTACCTCCATTCTGACACTCCACGGAGAGACCACTACTGCACACCTATGAGGGTGCCTAACGGCATGTACAGCCAGTCTTGAACTTGGGTAATCAATTAAAGATTAATAATAATTTTCACCCAGAGCCTATCATGAACCTTCTGCAGGCTTTATAAGTATGGTTTTGGCTTGTAAATACTGTATATCATGGGGATATTAACAGTAAGAGTACCACTCAGCACCTGGAAATATGTCTTTTCAGTGTTAGCAAAGCATATTTTCTGCATTCTAACTTAATCAGAATTATTCTATATGTAATCTGTTGAATGTGTGGTACTCTAAGGCACATTGCATCTAGCGACTGAAAAGTCGTAGCCTTTCCTTACTTATGGACGATCGACTCAGTACACACACAGTTGAGGTATAGGGGAGGAGAAAATTAGTAACAGTAGTGGTTAGCCTTTCATAGCTCTTATTCTGTGGACATTCACCTAAATGAAAGACGAAATCTAGATTATTTGACTTGGAAGAGGAGATAGCTAAAAGTAGGGAAAAAAATAACGAGAAAAACCAGTCACCTCTCCCACCCCCAGTTATACTCACTCAGTCTTAGCCATTTGTTTTCTCCTTCTTTTTTAATAAAGATTATTTATTTATTTATTTATTTGACAGAGAGAGATCGCAAGTAGGCAGAGAGGCAGGCAGAATGAGAGGGGGAAGCAGGCTCCCTGCTGAGCAGAGAGCCGAATTTGGGGCTCGATCCCAGGACCCTGGGATCATGACCTGAGCCTTTAACCCACCAAGCCACCCAGTGCCCCGCCATTTCTTTCCTCTTAACACATATTACAACTTATAATTAGTTTCCTTTTATTTATCGTTTTTGCTTGACTTAGCCACTAGAAACTCACAAAGACAAGGATTCTAAGAGTCTGGTTCACAATTCTATCTCAGAGGCTATCCCAGCAACTATGAAATAGTTGATACTTGGGTAAATATTTCTTGACTGAAGGAAGGAAGGAAAAAGGAGAAGCACAGAAGGATAGAACTCCCAGTCTTATGTGGAAGGCATTACTAAAACTAAAAGAATGCCCAAAGCAATCTTCTCTCTTTAGGTATCTTACACCATAGGGTGAGGGGAAAAAAAAGAATACCAGATATTAAAAAGAAGTTGATACTACTTCTCTTGTAGGCCTCAGAAGTTCAGAGGAAGAAGAGTACAGGGTGTGTACTGATAGATGGGGCCATTGAGGGTATGTAGAAACAGCCCACAGCAAGAGAAGAGAAGTCAATCACAGAAAGACAGATACTGTATGATTCCACTTAGGTGAGGTATCAAATATAGTCAAACTCATAGAAACAAAAGATAGAATGATGGTGTCCAGGGACTGAGGGGAGAGAGCAATGGGGACGTGATAATCAACTCAACATGTACAAAATTTCATTTACGCAAGAGGAGTAAGTTCTAGCAATCGAAGGGGCAAACATTGTACTTAGAGATAACAATACTTTATTACACATTTAAATAGCAATTAAGACAGCAGATCTCATGTTACGTGTTCTTACCACTGAGAGAGAGAGAGAGAGAGAGAGAATTCTTCATCAGCATCAACCTCCAAATGTTTTCCAACCTGCAAACCCATCAGCGTTCCTCTAGTATGCTATTTCATGTCAAAGCCTGGCTGTCACAGTGAAAGAGCTCCACGTTCAACACTCTCTGGGAAACCAGGGTCTGCAGGACGTCGACCAGGCACTTCAATGGTGACCACCTGCAAGACCCTCCAGGATATCACTGAACTCCTGGCCTCCATGGGTCTATTAGCCCGTCTGATGAAAAGAAGGAATCTCATGGCACCCGGTGCTCTGAAGTGTGTTACTCCTGTCCCCTCAGGCTGACTGGAGTGCCCATCTGCCCCAGTTTTCAACAATGGCAAAGAGGCCCAGCATGCAGGGAATGAAACATCTACTGGGCGAGGGGCTGTCAATTTTGCAAATGCTTGTCAGTTTGTACAACTGCCTCTAAGGGTCTGAGGTAATTTTTATGCATTGTGACAAAGTATTCCCAATCTAAGTCTAAACATTTGGCAACTTTTTACGGAATGTAATTGCATATCATTCATTGTGATGACTTCCTAGCTTTATCTACCTTTTAAGATGATTATCACAGGTATTCTCATTCCCCTTGGTTGTTTTTTTTTACTAGATTTTCAGTTTATACAACAATAAAGCAATAAATAGGTTGTCTAGTATTGGGATTATTTATAATTAATAAACATTTTTGAGTTACTATGTTTTAAAATGTTAAATATGTAATGAGTTAAGCCTATGTATTTCTATGTAATATATATAATACTCTGTCTATTAACTGTCCTGACAGTAACTTTTGGGAGGACACCAGTAACTCATTTCATCATTTTAAATCGTCCTTAATCACTGGCCAATTCGTTTCATTCTAAACATGGTAGCAAAGTAACGCATGAAGAGATATATAGTTCCCACTTGATATTATAAAACATATTTCTCTGCCAGTTTTTATCTCTGCAGAATTAAACTTATATGTTTCCCCCAAGCTGAATAAAATCTGGTAAAACGACGGACTCTGGTCTATTGGAGAATAGTTTCTCCAGGTGTGACTTAATGCTTTGGTAGAGTCAGAGTACTGGATGAGTTCAAGGACAAGCTGCATTTAAGTACATTGTTCACCTTTTGATAATATATTTTCAGGCTCTTATAAAAGTGAGTCCAGAAGACTTGGAAGAGCCATGAACTGTTTGGTACATGATAGTTATGCCTTAAACATTCCAGTTGCTCCAGAGGAATCCTAAAGTACTGTTCAGTTCTACCTGTGTCTCCAGTAGGAAAGATAACCTCTGGGACAGTCCCCCAAAGTTCAGCAGAGACTTTCAGGATGCTTGTAGGATGATGCCAGCACCAAACACATATTCTATTTTCCCTGAAAATTGGTCACACCTGGCAGTGGGTCAGGCTAACCAACCATCAATCAATAAAACGATATTTATTAAATGGCTCTATATGCCTGGCATTGGTGGTGACCATGAAAGAGAGACAGGGGGCTGCCTTCACAAGGCTGATAGCCCAGCAGAACTGCCATACACTTAGCAATAAATTCAAGTGCAATGACTGTTAGAAAAGGGGAAATACAAGGTACAATGGGAGATTAAAGAATTAAAGGAATTAATACAAAGGGATTAAAGGAATCTAAGGTTAAGGGATCAGAAAAGGTTTCCTTGTAGAAGGAAAGGAAGCTGAATTTACCTTGGAAAAGAGATGGTAGAAGAGACAGGGGAGTGTATCCAGGAAAGTGAACCAGCATATGATCCAAGACTACCGGAGAAAATTAAGAGGTCTGTGGCTCTTCAACGGTAGACAGTGGATTCTATATCTTGAACATCTAAGTAAGAGGACATAAGTTATATCATTTTTAGAAATATTCCTAAAAATTAAAAAAATGTACATTTCTGTTCATGAGACACAGTGCTGACGAGTAGGGTGGCAGAGTGCACGCAAAGTCAGGAACACATGGTAATGTCCCTTCTTAGTGATACAAGGTCTTTATGTAACAGAAGAAAGTCTGCCACTACCTAACTGCCAACAAAACAAATCTCTCTCCGAACACCTGCCTAGTCATTGCCTGAATGAAAGTTATCAGCCCTAAACAGCAAGTTAACTTGGACAACAATTAAAAAAAAAAAAATCTTTAGATTTTACAAGCGGGAAGTTTCTTTAGATATTTTGTAGGCCGAGAAAAAGGGCCTCAAAGGTAATTTGACTTGCTAAACGCCACAAAGCTGCTACAAGCCAGAGCTAGAACTAAAATCTTGATTCTTATTCTAATGTTGTTTACATTATTGCATTTAGATGTTTAAAAAGTTATCTATATACTGCTGCTCTCGGGGAAATATGATAACGACTGGGCAAAGACCAATAACCACGAACAAGAAATACCTGTTGGTCAGGTTATTCAGTGAAGGAAACAATAAAAAAAACTAAAAGGCAGCATTCAGAACAGGAGAAGATATTTGTAAACGACATACGTGATAATGGGTTAGTATCCAAAATCTAGAAAGAACTTTCCAAACTCAATACCCCCGCCCCGCCAAAACTAAATAATCCACTTAAGAAATAGACAGAAGACATGAAGAGATATTTCTCCGAAGGAGACATACAGATGGCTAACAGACACAGGGAAAGATGCTCAATATCACTCATCATCAGGGCAATATGAACCAAAACTACAATGAGGTATCACCTCACACCTGTCTAAATGGCTAAATTAACAATACAGGAAACAACAGATGTTGGCAAGGATGTGGAGAAAGGGGAGCCCTCCTACACTGTTGGTGGGAATGCAAACTGTTACAGCCACTCTGGAAAACAGTCTGGAGTTTCATCAAAAAGTTAAAAATAGAGCTACCCTATGACCTAGCAATTGCACTACTGGGTATTTACCCAAAGAATGCAAAAGTGCTGATTCAAAGGGATACATGTACCCTGACGTTCATAACAGCATTAATAACAGTAGCCAAATTATGGAAAGAGTCCAAATGTCCACTGACTGATGAATGGATATAGAAGTGGTGTACGTAGACAATGGAATATTACCCAGCCATCAAAAAGAATGACATCTTGCCAGTTACAACGACATGGAGATGGAGCTAGAGTGCATTATGCTAAGTGAAATAAGTCTGTCTGAAAGAGACAATACCATATAATTTTACTCATATGTGGAATTTAAGAAACTAAACATGAATACAGGAGAAAGAAGAAAAACAGAAAGAGAGGCAAACCATAAAATAGAAACTTAACTATAGAGAACAAATTGAGGGTTGCTGGAGGGGAAGAGGAGGGATAGGTTAAACGGGGAATGGGTATTAAGGAGGGCACTTGTGATGAGCACTGAGTGTTATGTGTAAGTGAGGAATCACTAATTTCTACTCCTGAAACCAATCTTATACCATATGTTAACTAACTAGAATTTAAATAAAAACTTGAAACAAACAAAATAAATAAGGATTCCATCATATGACAACTGTAATTTTGTAAATAATGAGACAGAGATCTTGATATTTAAGTACCAATGATGTGTTCCAGTTGTTAATTTATAGTGATAGTAAGCAATGACTATAAGGATGTAGATAGAGCACTGTTACAGTAAAAGGTGAGCAACCATGGCTCTAATAATTACTTAGCCACAATAACACCCATTTTTCCAAGTTCAGTTTGACCTCCAGCCTCTGTAGCTTCTTTTGTATATAAACAATACATGTGTGCACACACAAAAGGTGCAAGAGGACATTCCTACCACGTTGTTTTAACATATTTGTCCTCTTGAAGAGTATGTGCAGACATCTCACACAAAATCCGCTGGGAAAATGCGTGGCAGGAACACGTCACTAACTAAAGGTAGATTCAGATGCCCATTACACATTCAAGAAAAGGTCACAGCCTCCGATTCTTTTCTGTGCCTGTGCTCTGCAGCCCACCCCCGCCCCCCGCCATGTCTTTCATAGAAGGGTTTGCCCACTCTGGGTCTTGGACAAGGGACATCACCGAAACAACCTTTACCTCTCCAGCATCTCTTTTCCTCTATCCAGGGAAGAAGCTATAGAGTAACATTGTGGATAATAGCGGATGGAATAAAAAAAGTCATTCATGCCATCTGCCTGAGAGGTTCTTTTGCTCACTTACTCAGCAACAATGAACCACAGCCAGGCTTTAAAATGAAACACTTTCCTCCCCCAGCCCTGCCACACACACACACACACACACACACACACGGAAAGATTTAACGTCTGTATTTTTTTTTTCAAAAAAAAAAAAAAAAGATGGGGGTATGCAAGAAAGAGCATCTTTCACATTCTGCATTTTCAGAGTAAGTATCCAATGCGACTTGCCATGATAACTAAATTTATTATTAACTGTGTATTTCATGATGTTAGTGACAATATGTTAATGTGATTTTTCACGTCCTCCTGCAGTGAACAGATGGCTCCTTTTACTTTACTTTCCACATCAAGTGTGATTATTTCTTGGTGCCAAAAGCCACCTGCCGCTCCTCGGTCTCCAGTCTAATTTTTTATGTTGGTAAAACACAGCAGGACTTGTTATCAGTTGGATGGCATCTTAATAAAAGGAGACATGCCAACATATTGACATCATGTTCAAGGGGAAACTTCAGCCCCTTTGAACCCTTAACCCCATTCCCCTACCCCCTTTCAAAAAGTAAAGGAGAAAAAGAAAAAAAAATGGATGCAAAGACCCCACCAGTTTCAAGATGTTTGATTACAATTGTTGGGCCTAGAGCCAAGATGCTGAGTTGGCCTCCCTTTGTTCCTAAACCCAAGCACCTCACTCAGGGCTCTGATCTTTCATCCTGTGTAATGATAATTAGCTGTAACATATTCCAAAGTCAAATGTAAGCAGGAATACATTAACATTGAGAACAGTGTCAGGGCAATTTTCACTGGGAAAATGACAAAGAACACACACACACACACACACACACACGCACACACGCACGCACACACACACAAAATCAAAAATTTCAAGAATCAAACATTCATAAAATCACTTTCATAGCCATGAATATTAAACTCATTCGCTTGTCTGGTATGAGTGCTTACCTAGAATGCCAAGGCCTCCTAATGTGGATGCCATGATTCCCACAGCCCCTGCTTAAGAGGGAAAACATGAGTAATAAACCACGGTAGCTTGCTTTAATTTTTCCATTCTTTATTAGAACAAAGAGGGATACTACAGTAGGTGATTTGTGGTCCAAGAAGAGGTCTTCCAGGCGATTGGATGGCATGGCTCTCAACAGCTGGTCCAGCCCATTTGGGAAACAGCATGTAGAAAAATGCGTCAGTGTTTTGAAGATTACCAACTGTGATGATGCATTGGTTATGACACAGTCTCGAAAAATGTTACATTTCCTAGCCACAAACTATATAATCCAATACCCTTTCCATCAGGGCACAAACTCTCAAATTCAAGACCAAGATTAGTCCAAATTTGGTGAAACTGAAACTTTCAAAACTGATTCCAATTCTTTAGAGGTTGAAAAGGGTAGCAGTATTCTCGAATGCTTGATACTCCTTGTTAAAAGCTGAAGAGTTAAGCATGCAGCTGGCTTTCTAGGATTTACAGTTTATAAAGGACAGAAGAAAATTCCTATGATAAAACTGTAAATATATTAATAAAAATGGTTCACAATTAACAGTTCTCTTGAGATGAACAATTTTAACTAGATTTTTCCACTACAGAATCTCTCAAATTAACATACACTTGGCAGTGACTCTTTTATTCCTTTTAACTACTGTCCCTCCAAACAAACAAAGGAACCTGTATGAAATAGATCTCTATTAACTGTTTTTTTGCTACTTGACCAGCTTTTTATCTGCATAACATTTCCCCAATATTTTTTATAAAAATTTTCAAGCATACAGAAAAGTTGAAAGAACTTTACCACCAACACCATCAAATCTGCCACATAGATTCTACAATTAATATTTTACTGTACTAACTTCATCATATATCTTCTCATTTATCCATCCCTTTATCTATTAATCAATCTCCTTATTACATTAGATTGTAAAGTGAATAACCAATAGCCCATCAAGCAATAAAAATTAAAATTATCTTGACTTTATGACAATAAAATGACGACCACATATATTGGTATTCATTATCTCACTCAACAAATATTTCTTGAGTTTCTGCTTTGGGTCAGGCACTGTTCTAAGTACTGAAGATTCGAAACTGAATAAAACAAACAAGATATTTGTCCTCATTGAACTTATAATTTAGTGGGCTTGACGGGAAAAACAGTAATTAAGTGCATGGCTCTCTAAACATGATACGCAAAGGAAGATATGTCAATATAGATGAATAAATTTAATTCAGACTGTTCTTAACTTAGAAGTTGTAAAAAGGACAGGAAGAACATTTTATGTACTACTATATTGTTGCCTAAAATAGAGCCCACATAGATCAACCTCTCAAAACATTTGTCAAATTACTGAGTGAATAAATAAATTTTCAATCTGACACTGTAATCATCATTTAAAAAATTTTGTGTTAGGAACTAATTGCTAAAAGAGTAGACTGAAAGGTAAATTAATAATAGAAAGTCAATTAGTTTAAAAACTCTAATTTTAGGGGCGCTTGGGTGGCTCAGTGGGTTAAAAGCTCTGCCTTCGGCTCAGGTCAAGATCTGAGGGTCCTGGGATCAAGCCCCTCATCGGGCCCTCTGCTCAGCAGGGACCCTGCTTCCCCCTCTCTCTCTGCCTGCCTCTCTGCCTACTTGTGATCTCTGTCAAATAAATAAATAAAATCTTTAAAAACTCTAATTTTAACAATCTTATCTTTTAAAAAAATTTAAAGAAATATCTGATTTGTGTCGGGGGGGCGACTATTCTGAATAGCATGTCCACCATTAAAAGCATCTGCACTGTACGGAATATAATAAAAAGAAATAACAATTACCTTATGAAGTTGAATGTCTTCACAAATAAGATGGTGTCAATGATTATTTCAGGGGTGCTTATTTTAGAACATGTGGAACTATTATAGACTAACAATCAAAAGATTTTGTGTTTTAAAAAAATTTTTCGAAATGAAAAAAATAGTGGAATTATTTTAAACTTCATAGTTAAAAAAATAAAGCACTGTTAGTCAACTTTGGTTAAATCCATCAATAGTTTGCAATTGCTCTACAAAAGTTAAATCCATCTGGGCAACTTTTCATTCTAAACTAAACTGAGACCTTATTATACAATTATACAATTTTGTAGCCAGGAAGGTGAAACTAATATGTAAATGAGTTTTTATAAACTGAAACTGATGCCTTTGTAAATAAGTCACTTGTATTAAAGACAAAATACTTAAAGTAAGCAGCTCTTTCTGCTCATAGGTCCTGCCTCCATGCTTTAATAAAAACAGCTTTTCA
Organism: Mellivora capensis; assembly: GCA_004024625.1. Taxonomy (NCBI): domain Eukaryota; kingdom Metazoa; phylum Chordata; class Mammalia; order Carnivora; family Mustelidae; genus Mellivora; species Mellivora capensis. The sequence goes on along the minus strand of PISX010000352.1, from coordinate 32,328 downwards.
CACCAAAAAACAACAAACAAACAAACAAACACTTAAAGTATTCCTAGCCTTAAAAAATAATGAGATCAGGAATATTTGTCTGTATGTATTGGTGTGGCAGAGGACAAGAGATGTAGAGTAAAAACCTTCGCTCAAATCTTTTTATCGTGTAGATTAATGTATACATATAATGTTTACTATGGCCAAATACTTGGGAAGAAAAGGAAACATTAAAAAAAGTTAAAAACAATCTGTTTCTAGTGAATTCAAGCATAGTATGGTAAACTGGCATACTGGTGAGTGTTGTCTTTGAATTTCTGCTTAGAAAATCTCTGATAGAATTTTAAAATCTGAAAAAGATATGATCAGGAAAATCTGTATCATCTTCTGATGATTTCAATCTGCTACTATTCAAATTAAGTCTGGTAACTGATTTTGCTCTTCTGACTTCAAAAAATTTCTTGAAGGGCTTACTTGAATGGAAAATATGATCTAATGTTTAAAAATATTGTTGATTTTTATGTCGTTTTCTAGCTTGTTCTGTTGGTTTCATTAGGGGGCAAATGAGCTTTATCCTTGAGATACCTTAAAACCAGAGTCTATGGCCTAATACAGAAAATTGCTATTTATTGAGTATTTAATAAATTTAAATTAGTGAGTCAATGAATATTTATTCACCAACTTTCCAATCAATCTGAAAATTTAAGCTTCATTCCAGTGGTCTTCTACTCTGGCCAAAATGGAGTAACAGAGTAACTTTATCTACATTTATCAACTGAAACAATTTTTAAAAAGAAAAAAAAATATGAAATCGTTTACATAATTCAGAAATATTTAACAACAGCTCACAAGATGGTGGATATCAGGCAATGAAGGGTGGTGATCCCTAAGGGACAAAGAAACAAGTGGCATGAGTACTATGACTTCCTCAGCTTATTTCCTTGAGAGCGTCCTGAGGCTACAGCACTGGAAAGCCAAACCCAGGTGGAACCCTGGGGTGAGTAAAAGCCGTGTGGTGAGGAGACGGACCATCTGAGCATCCAGAGAGGAAGGCATCTAGAGTGGACAGGACATGGTACTGGAAAGAAAAGAGTTATACAAGAAGAGAGTTCTGGAAATCTTCAAAGGTGCTCCATGAGAATTCAAATATTGATCAGTGCATGTGTGTGAAGAAACTATTTGAATCTGGGGGAAGATGCACATTAAAAGATTAAAGATAACACTGTCCAGCAAAGATAAACAGTGTTTGCCCAGGATTGGGAACAGAAATTATTCCCACCAGCCATTAAAACCACATTTTTCATGGGCCTTGAGTAGACTATACAAAGGGCTCTCATCACCGTAAAGGAGAGTAATCAGCCACAGACTGAGCACTGCCCTTGTTCTAGCAGCAAACCTTAAAGGCAAGACCCCAAAGAATCAAACTCTTTCCAACTAAATTAACTGCATCTCAAAACAAAGCTCAGAGTTTATAGGAACACAAAAAATCCAGCAATTCAACCAGGCAAAACTCATATTTGGCACTTAATAAAATATTATCAGGCATGTAAAGGAGCAGGGAAATAGAAGCCATAATGAGGAGTCAAATTAGTCATAACAGAACAAGAATCGACACTGATGTTAGATTTAGCAGAAAATACAACTAAAAGTTATCTTAACTATTACATGTATTCAAAACCCTCAGTAAATATTTTTAAACTTCTGATTGAATTTCTAGGGATGAAAACTACCATGTATGAGGTGAAAAATACAGTGGATTCTTAACAGCAGATTAGATACTGGAGAAGAAAAGATTAGTAAATTGAAGACATAGCAATAGAAACTATCTAAAATGAAACATAGAAAAAAGAATGATACTGAGAGTTGGGACAACTCCAATATGTGTAAGTGGAGTCCCTGGAGCAGAGAAGAGAGAGAAAATAAAGCGTATTTGTAGAAATAATGGCCTAAGGTTTTCCAGATTTGATGAGATCTATAAACGCACAGACCTAAGTCGCCCAATGTGCCCCCAGGCACAAGAAATAAGAAGAAAACTACACCAAGTAACATCATTATGAAAGTGACCGAAACTACTAATAAAAAGAAAATCCAAAGGCAGGGAAAGGTAAGGAGACAGATACGTTAAAAATAGGGATGACAGCGACGTCCACGCCTGAAACACCACAAAACGGACGGTGGTGGAGGAACAGTTTCAAGGTTCTGAAAATTTTTTTTAAGGCAATTTGAATTCTACATCAAAGAAAATAGCTTTAAATATTAAGATGAAGTGCTTCTCAGACGTTCTCGAGTTGGAAGAATTTTTTTTCCAGCAGACCCAACTGCAGGAAATGTTGAGCGAAATCTTACAGGCGGGAAGAAGATGATAACGGGTGTGCGCATCCGCAGAACCAAATGAGGGGCACTAGGAACTCGTGATACGGGTGAATTCGTGACCTTTTTGTACCTCAAGCCTCCTTAAAACGCAGGGCGGCTGCGGGGCCTCCGCCGCAGGCGCGGGGCAGCAGGTGCCGCGGCCGTGCACGCGCAGGCGGGGCGCGGGGCTCGGGCTCGCGCTCCCGCCGCCCCGCGCAGACGCTCCCGACGCCCGCGTTCCGGACGCACCTGCTGGTGCGCGCGCCCCCCCCGCAGCACCCGCGTCACCTGGAAACGGCGCGGGAGCGCGGAGCGGCCCCTGCTCCCATGGCAGCCCCGAAGAGAGCGGTCGTGGGGCCGTTGGTGGGGGCGGTGGTCCAAGGGACCAATTCCACTCGCTTTCTGGTTTTCAGTTCAAAGACAGCGGATGTCCTCAGTCACCACCAGGTGGAGTTAACCCAGGAGTTCCCCAAGGAAGGCTGGGTGGAGCAGGACCCCAAGGAGATTCTCCAGTCCGTCCACGAGTGCATCGAGAGGACGTGTCAGGAGCTCGCCGAGCTGAACGTGGACGTTTCCAACGTAAAAGCAATCGGCGTCAGCAACCAGAGGGAAACCACGGTCATCTGGGACAAGCGCACCGGAGAACCGCTCTACAACGCCGTGGTGTGGCTCGACCTCAGGACCCAGCCCACCGTGGAAAACCTCTGCAAGAAGATTCCGGGCAATAATAACTTTGTCAAGTCCAAGACGGGCCTTCCCCTGAGCACTTACTTCAGCGCGGTGAAGCTGCGCTGGATTCTGGACAACGTGAGGCACGTCCAGAAGGCGGTCGAGGAAGGTAGAGCTCTTTTTGGCACCATCGATTCGTGGCTAATCTGGAGTCTGACCGGGGGAGTGAATGGAGGCGTCCATTGCACAGATGTCACAAACGCAAGCAGGACAATGCTTTTCAACATCCACTCTTTGGAATGGGATAAAGAGCTTTGTGACTTTTTTGAAATTCCAATGGACATTCTCCCAAATGTATGGAGCTCTTCTGAGATCTACGGCCTCATGAAAGCTGGGCCCTTGGAAGGGGTGCCCATATCTGGGTGCTTGGGGGACCAGTCCGCTGCGCTGGTGGGCCAGATGTGCTTCCAAGAGGGACAAGCCAAAAACACGTATGGGACAGGCTGTTTCTTACTATATAACACAGGTCATAAGTGTGTCTTTTCTGAACGTGGCCTTTTGACCACAGTGGCTTATAAACTCGGCAGAGACAAGCCGGTGTGTTATGCACTGGAAGGTTCTGTTGCTATAGCGGGTGCTGGGATTCGCTGGTTACGGGACAATCTTGGAATTATAAAGACCTCGGAGGAGATTGAAACACTTGCTAAAGACGTGGGTACCTCTTACGGCTGCTATTTTGTGCCAGCCTTTTCAGGGTTATACGCGCCTTACTGGGAGCCCAGCGCAAGAGGGATAATCTGTGGTCTCACTCAGTTTACCAGCAAAAATCACATTGCTTTTGCTGCATTAGAATCTGTTTGTTTCCAAACCCGAGAGATTTTGGATGCCATGAACCGTGACTGTGGAATTCCCCTCAGTCATTTGCAGGTCGATGGAGGAATGACCAACAACAAAATTCTCATGCAACTACAAGCAGACATTCTGCATATTCCAGTAATGAAGCCCGCTATGACCGAAACAACTGCACTGGGAGCTGCCATGGCAGCGGGGGCTGCAGAGGGGGTCGGGGTTTGGAGTCTTAAACCCGAGGATTTGTCGGTCATCGTTATGGAACGGTTTGAGCCACAGATCAAGGCGACAGAAAGTGAAATTCGTTATGCTACATGGAAGAAAGCCGTGATGAAGTCAATGGGTTGGGCCACAGCCGAGTCTGAAAGTAGTGATCCTGCTGTCTTCTCTAGTTTGCCCTTGGGCTTTTTTATAGTGGGTAGCATGATAATGTTAATTGGAGCAAGATACATCTCAGGGATGCCATATTAATACCAAGATGGATTCCCAGCATGCCAGCTGCTTACATTATGAAAAAAATCCACCAGTCTGTCTCTTAATATGATGACGCTGTCATAGGCTCTGATGTTATTTATAAACCACTTGCTGCATGACTTATGGGAACCCCAAAAGTAGACCTGTGGCTTGAAATAAATAAATTACAGTAAAAAAAAATACAGTAGAAAATGTGGTATGTTTTTAAACAGGTTGGGCCAGCCACTCTGGAAGCTAACCCCCTTTATTTTCTTTCATAAAATCCCGCTCTGTGCCCTCTAAAATATACGATATTCAGATTCTATCTGTGCAATCTCTCATTAAATATTTTCTAATATATGTGGATCAAGATTTGGTTCTCTGTGCTGCACACACTTGATTAAAAGGTGTAACGAACTTCCTAAAACTGAGGGACTTGTGGTTATTGCTGTTTTTAAAAACTCCCCAAATCCTCTTTTGTATGCATTAGGGAGGCCACAGTATCTTGCTGAATGTTAAACGAAACTATGAGCTCTTTTAGTATTCTCATAGCTTAGATATTGCCCTGGAAAATATTTGCCAAATTAAAATTCTTCAGACATTTTGCATGACCTCCACTGATTATACTGATTTCCTATGTAGATCTTGTAAGTAGAGGACTTTTCATTTTTAAAAAATCTCTCCATTTTATTTCCTTTACTTGGCATGTATAACATTTATTTTTATATACTTCATATGGAGTAACCAAATTTAATCAAATTAAATGTATAAGAAATGTAGTATTAAATGTACCATTACATATATAAATATTTTAGAATAAACATTTGTATGTAATTTGGGGCAGTGATGATGCATTTACCAGGAAAAACTTTTTCTTAAAGAGACAGTATTTAAAATTTAAGTATGTTTTATGATGACAGACAAAGAAGCATCTTATGATTTCAACTATATTTCTTAAACCTTACCTTTTAATTTAATTGCCTCAGCTGGATATAGGCTGAAGAAAAAAAACTGTGGAGTACTATGGTAAATGTTATTTTTAAACAAAAATTGTGTTTTGTTTGACTGCTCAAACAAAAATAATATTATAATATAGATTTTAAACATATGTTAAAAAACAAATAGCAACAAAATTGGAAGTGGAAAAATGGCAGTGTAATATTGTAAGGTTCACATGCTCTATGGGAAGTGGTACAACAGCATTTGAAGTTATATGAAGTTATATTGATAATTAAAGATGCATATTCTACATCCTAAAATAATACAACAAAAATATATAATTAATAAGTAAATCAAATACATAAGCTAGAACTATAAAAATATTCAGTTGATCCAAAAGAAGGCAGAAAAGAGATTAAAGGGGAAAAAATAGATAATAGAAAACAATAGCAGGAGAATATATTTAAACCTAACCACACAGATAAGCATGTTTATATAAATAGTATAATTATATCGATTAAAAAAGATTATCATATTAGATACATAAGAAAGACTCAAATATACACTGCCTCCAAGAAACACATTTTAGATATAAAGAAAAAAGTTAAAAAGAAACAGGATGGAAAAAAAAACATGCTGTTAATCAAAGCAGTGACTATATTAATATCAGAGAGTAATGAATCAGTGCAATTAGAAAACTCAATGTATTTCACTATATTAACAAAGAAAAATCACAAGACACAACTATCCACTTATTAGAATGCCTAAAATTGAAAAGATAACCATAGCACGTGTTGGTAAAGATATAAAAGCCTGAATTTCTCATATGAATCTGCTCAAGATGTAAAATGGTACAAATATTTTAGAAAATAGTTTAACAGTTTTTTAAATTAAATATATATCTATCATATTATCCTAGGTATTTACCCAGGAGACATGAAAACCTATGTTCATACAAAGATTTGTCCATATTCCTTTACTTGTTCAGCCAAAAACTAGGCACAACTCAAGTGTTCACCAACAGGTGAATGAATAAGTAAACCATGGCATATCCACACAATGGGATATTACACAGCAACTCTTCATACACACTATAATATGGATGAATTTCAAAATAATTAGGCTGAGTGAAATAAGCCAGACCAAAAAAAAGTGTTTTATTCCATTTATATATGATTCTAGAAAATGCAAACTATTATATAATGACAGAAAGCAGGTCAGTGGCTGCCTGGGAAGTGGAGGGAGGAGGAGTTGGCAGGAAGGTATATGAAGCACGATTACAAAGGGGCGCAAAGAAAATGTGTGTGGTGGGGAGATGGATATGTTCATATATTAATTATGGTGATGGTTTCAAGGGTGAATATATATGTCAAAATCAAATTGAACACTTTATGTGCAATTTTTACATGGCAGTTATAATTCAATAAAACATTTTAAAAAGAGAAAAAAATTATCTTCAAATTCTGAAGAAATATAGCCAAAGTTTGTTCAAGTAAGTTAATCTTTGCTCTTCTCTACTATGCATACTGATGTAGCCTCCCTGATTCTACAGTCTGTTAGCATGGGGTGTGCCAGTTTCTATTTCTAGAAGGTCTGTGAGCTTTATTCGAAGTCATTTGTGTGATTAGGCTGGAGAAGTACATGATAATGTCTAATGTCATTTAAAACAAATTAATTTCCCATTTCATTTATCTGGCCATAATTCTCAGTCTGGGACCCATTGCAAATGACCTTATAAAGAGACACAAACAAAAATATAAGAAAATAAGACTGAAAGTTCTCAAATTTAGTATCTCATGCTCACCTTTTTCAATATTATTATAATCCTGTGATTATCAGCTTTCCACTTTTTATATCTTCGCCTTTATAAGTCTCATTTTTATAACGTATATGGTATTGGTAAATTACAGTACTTTGCCCCAAGGCTATCAAGGAGCTTCTGTATATTCTATTATGAAATTAGCTAATTAATAATTTCTCTATATGGCCACTAAGCACAACTACATAGTTAGATTATGATGATCAGTTCTCCTTGCATTCATGTTATGAAACAGCAAGTCATCATTTAATGTCAGGCATATGAGAGAGCATGAGTTCAAATACTAACCAGGAGAATGAAAAGAATTTAATACTAATACTATTTTCCAAAGATTCAGTTTGTAAGTTAAAGTAAGTCATGCAGGTCAGAGGTATAGAGTAAGTTTGGAGAAAGAGAAAAAAAAGAAACAAAGAAGGCATGAAAGGAAAGAAATGTTAAAGGTTTCCAAAGAGGAACTAGCTGTACTATTAAATCTAATTCAAGACACCCTATGTAGCAGCCATGTAGAAGCACACTGAACAGCTAAACTGTTTCTAGCTTAGCTCCAAGAGTAGCAACCACATACACCAGACGTAGAGGCATAAGCAACTTTCCCTCTTCGCCCCATAGAGACTTCTAAATTATTATCTCTTTGTGCCTAATTTCTGGTGCTTATATTATCACTTTGATATTAATATCCATAATCTTACAGGAAAGCTATTGTTTTCCTCACTGGTAAGACCTGGTTCTCAACGCCGACGTATAAATGCTACATTAAACAATCCCCATTTAGGTGGGACATTATGCAGCAACTCTATGACCGTTAGGTATGGAAAATTTGTTTCCATGACCTTTTTTTAATCATGTGAACGAATAAGATCCCCTACTGTAATCTTCCAGCAAAGTCTGGAATATATACAATATAATCTCAGCCAGTCACCTACTTTAACCTCCCACTAAAATGACCGCTCTCTAGTCTATTCTGACTGTTTCAATCAAAACAAAATGAATAAACTTAATAAACGTAATGTTTAAATATTCCCCCAGAGTTTCCATCAACAAGCTTTACAGCCCAATTTATTTGAGCCTTGGAGAAATTGCATGTGATCCTTGTTCTCTATGTGTTTAGCATACATTACAGTTCATTATCATTTCAGTCCTCAACAAACTGATTTATTTTACAAAAAGAAAAAAAAAGAGAAGACTTTGACCTTTGGTGGGGGAAAAAAGTTCAAAGTGATAAGACTGTGTTAATCTTTTACTAAACTATGAAATTCATTTTATCGTAAACTATCCACAAATCTTTCTTATATATGAAAAACATATAAAACATATAAAACATAAAAAAACATATAAAAAAACATATAAAAAAACATATAAAACATATAGAATATGTTTTTCAAGTGTCATAGGAAATCTGAGTTTGGAAAACCTTTACAAAGCCAAAAATAGTACAGAGACTACATATGTCTAGACTAGTAGCTTCAAAAATGAGGTAGGCAAAACCAGGACAAAAATGTTCTAGTGATCACAAATAAGGATAACAGATGGGTCTGGTTTTTCTCTGAACTGAGGTAGGTGTACTGTCTACCTTCCTGTTGCCACCTTCATGTGGATTTAGCTAAGCGACTAGAGCAGACGATGGGAAGACATCTTGGAGCAGGAAGTTGTGATTAGGTTCTGGTTATACTTTTTGTCTGGCCTCAAGTGTATTTCACCAAATAAACTAATCACTTCTCCTTAACTCTATTTCAAGAGGCTGTGGATGACTAGTAACAGCTCAATTTCACAGGCAAGAACACTGAGGAAAAAAAAAAACAAGAAAATCACCTTTCTGATGCAAAAAAAGATATAGTTTTAAATTTTAAGAGAAGATTCATGTGAGGAATATGAATACTTGCATAGAATTTAGTATTTTTGAAAAAGAATGTTTTCAAAGAAAACTCCAAGATGACTTTGACAATGTCAGAAGAGCCTGGAGTTGGAAAGGGCTTGAGAGACGATCTAGTCCAAGTTCGTCTAATACAAAGAAGTGAAGACTGTAAATCATAAATATGTTGGGAGTACGATTAAGATCTAAGTTTTTATATTTTAATGTTCCTTTAGCTTCACTCAACTGATAGAGCCTATCCACTCTGACTTTTAACAAGGTGCATTTTACTTTGACAAGCAAAGGGGATAATTTGTGAATTTTTAATGAAAGAGTTATGTCTTGGCCAACAAATAGTTTGGTGCACACTCACACACTCATACATGCAAACAATTTTTTTTAAAGATTTTTATCTATTTATTTGTCGGAGAGAGTGAGCATAGGCAGACAGAGTGGCAGGCAGAGGCAGAGGGAGAAGCAGGCTCCCAGCCGAGCAAGGAGCTGGATGTGGGACTCGATCCCAGGACGCTGGGATCATGACCTGAGCCAAAGGCAGCCGCTTAACCAACTGAGCCACCCAGGCATCCCCATGCAGGCAATTTTTATTGCCACTTAAAATAGGCACACCTAGGAGATTCTGAATGACAATAAAACCATTTTCTATTCTCCAGTGATTTTGTATTCCTGAAAAATACAAAGTTTATAGACTCTTTGAGGAGACATTTCCTTAGCCATGAAGCACAACAGAAATTTAGGGGTGTGCTAGAAGCTCTACCACTCTTTTCTAGATACAATTCTTGCTACTCACCTCCATAACAATGATGTCCTTTCAGACTTACTCAGTGGATGGGAGCGATACAAGTTTCTTTCCCCTCCTCCTCTTCCTTCCATTCTTTGTCCTCCTCTTTGTCTTTTTCTTTTTCTTGAAACAGATCCACTGAGTCATGTCATATGGTATTTACTACTCATATTCACAAACATCAAAAGGACGGCCGTCTGTTTAATATCCCGCAGATGAACATGCGCTGAAAAGTGGCAGTGGCAATCGGGCACTCGCTGCCCACCGGGCACCAAGCAGCGATGTGCTAAAGATCTGGCGTGTTGTTCCATAGAGAAGAATGACATTCATTACAATTGTATCAAAAACAAATTATGTACCAAATGTTTGCTTCAATAAGTACTTGGACGATCATCTATCTATCTTCCATTCATCCCCTCACAGCTTCCGTGCTGTAGCTCTATCACTGCGAATACTTGGTCTCTTTATAGGTATGTTCCTCTCCCATTGCTTTGTGCGACTTCACTACAGTGTCACCTACTTATACCAGCCCCAACGTATATAATGAGAGTCCTGCTATGCCTATAAATAAGAAGAATGTGGACAAAAGCAGTATAAATCTTTTACAAAACACTTTCTGTAGCTTCCCATGATGTGTCACTTTTGTCATGCAAATGATAGATACCATTGGAAAAAGGGGGCATTTACTTCTCACTTTCCAGATATAAAGACTGCTACAAGAAGATAACCTAAAACTTAGAAAAACAGAACTTCAAATTTAAAACAGATTTCTAGTGGATTTCAACTAGAACTTAGAGATTTTATATGTCAGGGCCTTTATTTCAAATACTTAGAAGCCAGGGTCCAAAGGAGATGATGGACCAAGGTCTAAGATCTAGTTTGTACCTGAAATGCTGGGATTAGAACCTAGAGGAGCTCTGTTCTATACCATATACCAAATTTTCTTTGGGGATTTCAATTTTAAGAATAATATTTAGATATTTAGTGGGAGCATGGGGTTTTTCCCCTCAACATTCAAAATCATTTAGCCCCAGGTAAGGGTCTTAGGGGAACTGAATATAAAATGTCTGTTCTCCAAAGTTACACTTGTATAATGACTATATTATACCCCTGGAACTAATGTAACATTGTGTGTCAGCAATACTTGAATTTAAAAAAAAGAAAAGAAAAGAAAAATGTTTAGAAAATATGAGACAAAAACTAAAAAATGGGGAAAAATAAGCTTTAAATATGCACATCAATGATAATTCTATTCAGTTCAATAATTTAACTGGAAAACAAAATAAAACAAAATGTCTCTTCTCTGTTTCTTTCTCTTCATTCACTCCTTCGGTTCAGACATCACCATTATCTCCTGATAATGGTCCTTGATATACTATAGTAACCTAACTTCTCCTGTCCCAAGTCTCAAGTCCATCTACATTTCCACCATGGTTCCTCCTCCGTTCCAACTCCATCCCCTTCCATCTCTCTCTTTCTCTGACTTTACATTATTTCATTCATTCACTCATTCATTCACCGCAGATCTGGCTTGGAGAGTACTCCCCACCCCGCCCAAGGGAGTCCTGGGGTTTTCTCTTCATGTAGAAGCTTACAGGCCTTTCGGCTGTAGGAGCTGCTCAGAGGCACGGTGGAAAAAGGAGGTGCCTCTCTCCAGGTCCCCAAGCCTTCAAAGCCCTCTTAGTTGTTCCTATGAACATTTCTTGAGCATCCTCCCCTAGTCATTGCTCATGATGGGAGTGTTTATGGGCGCTGACCTTTTGATGTTGCCACATGTGTTCTTAATAATTGCAGAGCTGGACAGTCAAGGCAACAATTTGAACCTCCTGGTGTTCTCAGGGTCCCCCCGACCTTGTTCATTGGGTGCTCATACCTGATTTTCAGCTGTTTTCCTTTTGTCATCTCCATGATGAGTCTTTTCCCGACATTTGAATCCTTTCATTCCAGAGGCATCCTGGTGGTTCTGCTGAGGGGCAGGAGGAGGGTTCTCCTTCTCACTGGGTGTGTGGGTGGACCAGACTCTGGGCCAGTGCCTGAATCTGCCTGGAACCCCAAGCCCTCAGCTGGGTGCCTCCTGGTGGCTCTTAGCCTGCGATGTGGTGACTTCTGCAGCCAACAGGGTTACTTAGGCACTGACTCGTGGTCTCAGCCCAGAAACATCCCAGTTCTCTCTTGAAAACAGACATATGATCATTTTATGTTACAGCTTTAAAGTTTGGGCTAATTTCACCACTGTCCCACCAGCAACCTGGCCTCCACCACACCTTCCAGGTTGCCTGGTCCTCTAAGCAAATATCTGACCACCTGATGATCTCTTACTGCAACTGAACTCCCATGACTGAAAGTCCTGTGATCTTTTCACTTGCCATGTATCTAGCCCTTCCTGGAAGTTGTGAAATTAAAGTGAAGTCACATTTTCTAGGGAGTCAAAATTAGAGACATAAAATGAGACTTTGTTGATGGTATTTTCCCTTTCACGGGATAGATATTCTTTCATCCTAAAAAGTAAATGTTATCTTCGTTATTTAGAGTTGAATAAGTGGGATTCTTGAGAAGAGTTAAAGATTTGTAAAGTGTGACCACTAACCTGTTTTAGAAATCAGTTATTGCGTCATAGTTTTCCAAAAACCTTCTCGGTACAAAGTTACTTCAGTTTTTAATATTTCTCACTCTTTGTGTTGCTCTTCATTAATTCTTTCCACTTAACCCTACTACATTATTCTAAAGATAACTCTAACCACATGTTTGATTAATCAAATATTTTTACCTTTTTAAAAATGGTTTTTGCGTCCGGTCTACAATGCTCACAAGGCCCAACATTTATTCCAAAATCAGGATTTGTTTTTCTTGTATCTTTCTCTTCTGATCAGATTGATACTCATAGAAGTATAGAGTACTCAATTCATTTACGAGTCTCCTCTTCTAGTCTTCAGTTTCTCACCGATCATGCTAGAAGCTTCTGAAGAAAGAGGGTTTATCCTCACAGTAAAAATCTCTCATAAAAATCAAATTGCCAGCCTTACTCTGGGTATATAATTCAGCTTATCAATGAATCAATCCATAATATCCATTAAATTCTCCCTATGTGAGTCACCATGGGAAATATAAAAGTAGCAACTACATGGTGCCTGCCTTCTAAGACTTTATAATCTAGCAGGCGCCATGCGTCCTATAGGTAAATGTCCTTGAAGTTAGCCGGGATTTGAAAAGAGCTAGTTAGTGAATGAATGAAAGAATGCATGTGTCGGTGAGTGGGTTGCATACGCAATCCATACGCAGGAAGTAAAACAGACGTAAAGGACACCAGTAACCGGATTTAGAAGAAGAATATTATAATGGCAGAACCAGACTCCTAAGATGTGAACCAGATTTCTAAGATGGATAGGATATCAATTGATAAAGTTGGGGAGATGAGAACAAACTTAGCTTTAGGAAATGATACGAGCAACAGCCTCAGAGACAAGTTTCATCATTTAAGCTTATGAGCTTAAACAGAGCAGATGATGTGGGAAAGAAGTGGGTGAAAAAAAATTGGAGCCGGATTTTGAAGAATCTTGAATGTCAGCCTAAGAACATAGGTCTTATTTTTTCCTATAGGGACCAGTGCTCCATGAAAGGTTCATGGTGAGATGAGTAACATGATAAAAAATCTCGTGTCTGTGACTCTTTGACAGCCAGTTTCATTATCAAAACAAGAGATCAGGGGCACCAGTAAGAGCATACACTACTTGCTTGAGATGTGGGCTCCACCATCTACGGTGTGACCTCTGCCAAGTTATGTAACTGTGCCTCAGTTTCCTCAATTCTGAAGTAAAGAGGATGAGTTGTATAGCGATGATGATGGCAACAATAGTTGTAGGAAATAAACGGATCAGCTGAGGGGCAAATGAGTTAATGTGTGTAGAGTGCTTAGGATGCTACCTTGCTATTATTACTGCTATTACTGTAAGGACAGAAGAGTTGGGTGATTCTTCACTTTCTATAATTGTAAAATTGAGTCTCAAAAGAGTCACTAAAAAAGGCAAAGAATAACCACAGACTGGTACAGTTTTAATTATTGTATTATAAGCATGACTTTAAAGTAAGGTATTATTTGGTAACCTGGATGGTAGTTCTGTGTATCCTTTGCGTGATTAAGAGGATGTGGAAAGTATAACTAAAAAGAGTGGAAAGAGAATGTTAATCAGCTTCTTACTGGACTATAGAAACACATTTTAAAAACATTCTTACATTGGATTTGATGAAGATTTCTTGGATATAATACCAAAAGCACAGGCAGCAGAAGAAAAATTGATTGATTGGGGTTTCTCAAAAGTAAAACAATGAACAACAGAGGACACTATTAAGAGAGTGAAAAGGCAATGCATAGAATGAAAGAAAATATTTGCAAATAATACATGATAAGGAATTAAAATTTGCAACACATAAATAAATGCTGCTACTCAGTAACCAACAACAACAAAATATCAACTGAATCAAAAAATGGGTTTAATAGACATTTCTCCAAAGAATGTATACAAAGGACAATAAGCACATGGAAAGATATTCAACATCACTAGTCATTAAGGAAATGAAAATCAAAGCCACAAAGAGATACCATTTCATATCCATTAGGATGGCTATTATCAAAAGAAAGAAATTTAAGAAAAACAGAAAGGAACCCACAAAGACAAAGAAATAAGAACCCACAAAGACAAAGACAAAAAACAGAGAGGAACCCACAAAGACAAAGAAAGGAACCCACAAAGACAAAGAGGGTGGGAGGGAAAGGAAGGAAGGAAAGGAAAGGAAAGGAAAGGAAAGGAAAGGAAAGGAAAGGAAAGGAAAGGAAAGGAAAGGAAAGGAAAGGAAAGAAAGATAAGGGGGGGAAAGGAAAGGAAAAAGGAAAGGAAAGGAAAGGAAAGGAAAGGAAAGGAAAGGAAAGGAAAGGAAAGGAAAGGAAAGGAAAGGAATGGAAAGGAAAGAAAGATAAGGGGGGGAAAAGTGTTGGCAAAGATGTAAACAAATTAGGACTCATACACTGCTGGTGGGAATGCAAAATGATGCAGCCCCTATGGAAGGCTATGCCACTTCTAGGTATATACCCTAAAGAATTGAAAGTAGAGACTCAAACCGATATGTCTATACCCGTGCTCATAGCAGCCATAGTCACAGTAGTCAAAAGGTAGAAATAGTCCAAATGCCCATTGATAGATAAATGATTGAACAAGATATGGCATGTATAATTAGTAGAATATTAGTCAACTATAAAAAGGGATGAAAATCTGAAATATGCTACAACATGGCTGAACCCTGAAGATATCATACTAAGTGAAATACGTTAGAGACAAATAATGTATGACTCTACTTACGAGGTACTAGAATACTCACACACCTAGACAGAGTAGAGCAGTGGTTACTAGGAGCTGGGGAAAGGGAGTAATGAACAGTTATTGTTTAATGGATACATAGTTTCAGATTGAGATGATGAAAAAGTTCTGCAGTTGGACAGTAGTGACAGTTGTTCAATAACGTAAATGTACTTAATGCCACTGAATTGTCACCTTAAAAATGATTAACATGGTAACTTTTATGTTATGTATATTTTACCACAATTTAAAAAATTAGTCCACATGAAACCCTTTCACTACTTTTATATTATATTGGGATACTTGTTTAATTGCATTGCTATTAAAATTTCATTGACTATAAATAATCAGAAAATGAAAGAGGAAGATTGAATGATCCATGATAGAATTCTCATTAAAATGTCCCAAAAGAGGAGCACCGAGGTGACTCAGTTGGTTAAGCATCCAAGTCTGGATTTCGGCTTAGGTCACAGGTTTGTGGGATTGAGCTTCACATCGGGCTCTGCACTGGGCATGGAACCAGATTAAGATTCCCTCCCACTCTTCTGCCCCTCTCCCCTTCTCTCCCTCTCTGAAAAAAAAAATTCCCAAAAGAAGTCTTAAGACATAGGGTTTATCTTGCTAGTTCAATTATTCCTGTCCGCTTTTCAAGGAAAACATATCCTAATAACAAAGAACTTACATTTTATGTGCTGACATAGCCTCTCTAAAATTGGTTACTTTGCCTTATTATCTTATTTGAAAGTTGTTCCAAATTTCAGTATTCTTTGCATAATAAACCTGAAATAATATGCATTTTAGTTTCCAGAATCTTTAAGATTCTGCAGAGGGGTCTTTCACACAGAGATCCGTAAGTCCTTCCCCTGACTCTTTTCTGCTCCCTTTCTCACATCTCCTGAACAAAATGGGCATGACCCCAGGTTGGCTCTGAAATTTCTGCTTTGTAAAGATATCCATCTGTTCCTTTCACTGTCTTCCTAGTCATATCTGACTGGGTTTGGGATGCCCAAATACATTTCTGTTACTGTCAACAACATAGAGCCAAGAACCCTTTGGACAAGTAAATTGCACTACAAGCTATTGCCTTATGTGTCCTCAAAATAATTGCCCTTGCCTGAATCTGGAACCTTTATCACTAGAAGGAATGTGAAATATTTAGCAGGAAAACATGTATTTGGTTTTAGATCTGCTACCAAAATGAATTTTAAAGATGAATATTAAGTAACAGAAAACAAAACATGCCAAATGTCCAAAAAATGTGGCATTTTAAACCTGTTTGTTCCTAACAGGTTAGTTTTTAGAGATTAGTTTTCCTGAATGCTTTTAACAGAATATATAAACTAAATGGAAAAGTATAATTCCTGTCTATTCTCTTCTGGGGTAAAATCATGGTACTAATTAAAAGTGCAACAGAAAAATTTGTTGAGCTGGATGTTCTTTGATTTTTGTTTTGTTTTGTTTTGTTTTAATGAATAAGCATGGACACGAATGTTATTGTTTCCATTCCCAGAGATTTTCTGGTCAGTCTTGAAGTATAACTTGATTCTGAGTTGCTACCACTGAATAAAGAAGTTTAGAAGTACATTTTTTTTGGTAGGTCTTCTATTTTCATAAATAAAAAATTTCACAGGTTTTCTAAAAAATCCATATAACTGCAGGATAGAAAACCCGAGATAGTGCTTTGACATCACTACATTCATTCTTCCAGTTGTCTTTTACTATAAACGTCCTGTATATGCCCAGTATTGTGTCAGCTAGGCGATGGGAATCCAGAGATGAGTAAGACACTTTATCTTTGAAGAATGTACTCTTTCATGGTGTGAGCAAACAAATGTGCAAATGTGATAGCTGTTTTCCCCTGACAACATTATACTGGGGATAAAATTACAAGTAGGATCATAATAAGTGTTATTTCTTAAAGGTGTCTCATAAAATGCCATCTCTCCAAGCTCTTAGGCTCTCATCATTGAGAGCTGCTCTAACCTTCACACTGAAGTCAATACCTTAGAACAAAAACAATGAGGAGCATCCTATTCATAAGAATGCCATTTTCTTTCGTCACTGTTCTTTATGCTATCCTGCCTGTACCCATCCTCTGTAAGCAAGCAGTCTCACCCCCATCTGGGACTGGAACAACCACAAGGTTTCTTTTCCTTTCTATACCCAAAGAACATTTAAAAATATCCATGCTGGAGCTCCATCATCAGAAAATTTGATTTATTTGGTTAACTTTATTGTTATTATTATTATTGTTGTTGTTATGGGAATGATTCTAACCTATAGCAGATTTAAGAACTGCTATCCTAAGTGACTTCCAACTATAATAAATTCCTTGACTCAACCAACCAAGCCAGTATATAAACAACACTGGCTTTTGGACCTCAAATTGTTGAAGGGACTCTTGGTTTTGGTCTTTCCATTCCTTGCTTCTGGCCTTCAGAATTCCTTCTCAAAAGAGCAGGAAAAGAGACTGAGGTGAGAAGCTTGGCCATCTCTCAAGTCTATTAAAACGCATCATCCCTCTCTTGCCACAGTTTCTTGTACACAGTAGGAGTAGTCCATCCCAAGTAGAAACATGGGCACTTGCTCAGTTATGTGAGCAAATAAAGCCAGATTTGGCTAAGTCAGGATTAGAATTCTATCATATGCAATGGAAAACATTCCTAGGTAGCATAACTGCCTTCCCAGGCTGAAATTTGGGCTACCTGTTCAGAGTTCCATGAAACGTGATACAGTCCTCTAGGAATGTACATTAAATTACATCTTAATTATGTGTTTGATTATTTCTTTTGTCTGCTAGACTACATGCTTTTTTAAGGTAGGCTCTCCCTTCTTTCCTTTTCGTTCTCCTGTGGTAGAGTTAGACAGAGAATAGGTATTCAATTAGAAGAAAAAGGAGGAGGAGGAAAGAAAGAAAGAAAAAACCTGACAGATAAATAAAAAATGAATTTTTCCTCATAATTAAATTTTTATATTCTTTCTTCAACAGAGTTAATATCCGGAACTCTAAATTGGCACTAAGGAAATTCTGTTTTATTTTTTAAAATTTATATAATATTACTATTTTGCAGCACCTCAACAATAGATCTTAAATACGACTTAGCTATTCCATCTCCCTATGCCTTTCACCACATTCTAGAACTAAGTATCTGTCAGAAAGTTGGTGGTATTTTAAGTCAGTTATGAGAAGCAGTAAAAACAACAACAAAAGAAAAAACTCTAAGCCTAGAATTCCCCAGGCACTAAATTTTATCCACTGTAAAATCTGTGTGTTTTGAAGAATTCAATCTATCACTGAATAAATTTTCTGTTAGTCTTTCTTGATTGGAAGCTAAAGGGTCAATGAAATTACTCAAAGTATGGCCAGCTGTCAAACAGAAGACAGTTGATCATATGCTTTGTTTCATCTGTATTTATTTTTGTCTGAATTTCCTTTACTCAAGATGTAGTGCATTTCTTAAATGACACACTTCATGATTATACTAAAGAACCACTGTGTATGAAACATCATACAGGTTCCCCACAGTATCTGAAAGTTCACTTTAAACCACTTTGCTTTTAAGAAAGAAAGACTCTGAGAAACAAACGGAGGGTTTTGGAGGGGTGGGGGGTGGGGGGTTGGGTGAGCCTGGTGGTGGGTATCAAGGAGGGCACATGTTGCATGGAGCGCTGGGTGTGGTGCATAAACAATGAATTCTGGAACACTGAAAAGAAATAAAATTTTTTTTTTAGAAAGCATTATGTAAATACCTGTGTTTGCTAACAGAGTCTGAAGACCATTTTAGATTTTATGAAATGGTAATTGCTTCTTTGATTTATGTCATTTCAGCTTACAAAATGATTCGTAGGAGTGTTCTACACTTTCAGATAGTGGGGGAAACCTATCTCGGAAAAAATCAATATTGACTAACAAAGATAGAGTTATTGAACAGTGGAACATTAGCCAGAGCCTTGTCTGCAATTTAAAATCCCAAAGTCTGAATTTTCTCGTTTTATAAACTAGAAAAAAATCTTTGTGTGTCCAAAAATGTCATCATTCTTCTGAGGCAATCATGACAAGCTCTCAGAATGCCAGCTGTATTGATATATGATGGGAACAATGAATTGAGTACATAGGGAAGCTCTGAAGGTAATTCAACGTAGTCCATCTTTGTTCCAAATGAGCAGAAAATTCTAATGTAATGAGTGTTAAACAATTTTAAGTTTAACTAAAACTTTTCTTTATAACTTTTAGTAATTACATCTTAAATTTATCTTGGATTCACACTTTAGACTCTTGTCAAAAAGTTAAATTGAAAACAAATACACTCTTGTAATAACTTATGTCTCAAGTAAAGTAAAATATCCATATACCAGTTAGCCAATTTTTTGGTTATAACTGCTTTATTAAAATTGAGAGACCAACAGATGAGTTTTTAGTTTTTTCTGTCATTTCCTTTCCTTTTTTTTCCCCCAAAGCAATAGGCTGGATTACTTTTATAGTCAGATAAAAATCTAGCAAAAAAATTATAGAAGGAATAAGGTATTATAAACTTTGGATATGTGAGACCAAGAGATTGGACCCATCCTAAAGGCTTTAGTCCTTAACATGATCCTCTTGCAGTCCTTTCTATCTGCCTCAGTCAAGGGTGTCACTACCCAGTCTTGGAATCCAGAAACCTGGAACTCCTGTTTGACATGTCTCTCCTACATAGCTCACTGCTGTCTGGAGTATATCCACGGTCTCACAAAATCCCACCAATCTTAGATCATAAATATTTCTTAAATCCAGATTTGTTCAACTTTGCTACTCTCCCTAGTCCAAACTGCCTCTGCTTCTCATCAGATGTATTTACTAGCATCCCAACTCTGCTCTTCTTGTCCTTCCCGTTCTTCTCCAGGTTCTGCTGCACTTTAGAACTGGAGTGATTTGCATGTTAAAATGCGAATTTAATCATATATCTCATCTTTTTTTGCACTATTCTTAGGATACATACAAAAACCTTCAACATGAGCTTCATGGCTCCATGTGATCTGGTCCTACCTCATCTCCCACCAAGAACCCCCTCATTCTCTGTGCTCTAGATGCATGAGCTTACTTTAGTTTCTAGAACGTGGAATTTGTCTATAGTGAATCTATACCTAGCACAGCACCTGGCATAGGGTATAAGGCAATAAATATCTTGATGAAGGCACAGGATGAATGAATGTATCATGAACGAATGAAGTACGATGTTGCAGGATAATGTCATAATGACCAGATATGTAGTTCTAGAATTTCTGCTCTGTATGCATAATACATATTTTAAGTTGTTTCCTTCACAAATAAACCACTGTCAATGCCATTGCATAATATGTAAAGAACAAAGGTTATAACTCAAAGCAAGTTTTCCCCTTGATTTCCATGGCAAGAAATATTCACCAGCACTATGATTGGGATTACAAAGGCTACTTTATTTATCATATGCATTAATTAAAGTATCATTCATTCATAGTTTTAACCCATAGGAAATATCTTTTATGAAGATGTTAAATAATAAATTCATACAGAAAAACTCACACTTCGACTGAGAAAGGCACAGATGCTTTTCAGAGTAAAAATAACTTCAACAGCAATTTCTTTGAAAGAATACAATTTTAAAATAAATGTGTGGTTCAGGATGTTTTCTGAATGGGATTGCAGAATTGATTCTGAACTGGGGGTTCTAATCTAATCGGGTCAATCTAGCCTATAATCCAGCAGATAGAAACTCAGTTGTGTGGAAGAGGGAAAATTAGGAGAAGATTAATATTTACTATGAAATACATAATGCAATGAGGGTTTAATAGATACTCTCTCTTAATCCTTACAACCACCTGGAATGTTACCTGCCATTTTCTCCAGTTTACTGCTAGGAAACAGAGCCTCTGGGGTTACACAGATATCAAAGGGCAGATGTTGTATTTGTCTGGCTCCAAAGCCATCTCTTGATTTCTTGTGATTAATTGCAGAGCTCCCATCTTATTATTCCTCCTCAGTGACCACAGCAGACCCTTCTCACCTTCTGGGATTATTTTTCCTATGTAGATTTCCAAGTTACTGAACTCCCATTACTCCAGCAGTTACTACTGTTACTCCAAGTTACTCCTCACCCTAGTTATGAAATTTACTTTAGTGTTGTCTTGATGGCTTCATTATTTTCATTTCTACCATTCTCTGTATGAGAAGATTCACTAAAGATCAATATTGGCTTGAAACTCTTTCTTCCTTTTGACAATTTATTGTCATTTATCTGAATAGAGAATGTTGAAATTTGAGGATCATGGTCTTATTAAATACATTTGTTGCAAAAAATACTCCTGTAAATCTTCAGCGACCTTTTAATTACAGCTTTAATATAACCTCTCTCTAAAGGCTGTATGTTAGAGGCTCATTTCTGGATTACTCCCCAGGTTTCCTGTATTCTAATTTGACTTCTCACAGTATTATAAATTCCAAAGGAAATCATTTTAAAACCAAAATTTTATAATAACAAATATTTGGACAAAGAATAAAATGTTCGGATATCTTCTAAATAGTGTAGATTATCAGACCCACAGATTTTGGTTTAATGTTATAAAATCAAAGTCAATCAGAGATGATTGGCTGGATTTTTAATTTTCATATGAATTGTCTCTAATTTCTAAGGCAGCCCTGCTTGAATTAACCAATTAAGATGCAGACTCCAGTTTTATATTGCCAGTAACTTGCTAAGCATTTCACTGCCAGCTGTCTTTCTTTCTGTCTTTTCTGTAAGGCAGGGGGGGAAAGTACTTATTTTTTCATGAAGGTTTTCATCCAAAAAATGACTTTTACATTTTTTGTAAAAATGGTACATGTCATCATTGTAAACAAAAAACTCCATTTAATAAGGTACAGCATCCTGTAGGGACAGAGAGTACCTATTTCAATATTATAAAAGCCATCTATGAAAAAAAACACAGGGAATGTCATTATCAATAGGGAAAAACTAAGAGCTTTTCCCCTAAGGTCAGGAACATGGTAGGGATGGCTTCTATCACTACTGCTGTTCAACACAGTACTAGAAGTCCGAGCTTCAGCAATCAGACAATAAAAATAAATAAAAGGCATCCAAATTGGCAGAGAAGTAGTCAAACTCTCACTCTTTGTAGATGACATGATACGTATGTGAAAACCCCAAAGACTCCACACCCTGTATGCTAGAACTCATACAGGAATTCAGTACAGTGGCAGGATATAAAATCAATGCACGGAAGTCAGTTGCATTTCTATACACCAACAATGAAACAGAAGAAAAAAATTAAGGAGTCAATCCCATTTACAATTGCACCCAAAACCATAAGATACTAGAAATAAACCTAACCAAAGAGGCAAAGAATCTGTACTCAGAAAACTATAGAATACTCATGAAAGAAATTGAGGAAGACACAAAGAAATAGAAAAAAGTTCCATGCTCATGGATTTGAAGAACAAATATTGTTAAAATGTCTATCCTACCTAGAGCAATCTACACATTCAAAGCAATCCCCATAAAAACACCATCAACTTTTTTCACAGAACTGGAACAAATGATCTTAAAATTTGTATGGAACCAGAAAAGACCCCAAATATCCAAAGAATGTTGAAAAAGAAAACCAAAACTGGTGACATCACAATTCCAGACTTCAAGCTCTATTACAAAGCTGTCACCATCAAGACAGTATGGTACTGGAACAAACACAGTCACATAGATCAATGGAACAGAATAGAGAAGCCAGAAATGGACCCTCAACTCTATGGTCAACTAATCTTCGACAAAGCAGGAAAGAATGTCCAATGGAAAAAAGACAGTCTCTCCAACAAATGGTGTTGGGAAAATTGGACAGCCACATGCAGAAGAATGAAACTGGACCATTTCCTTACACCACACACAAAAATAGACTCAAAATGGATGAAAGATCTCAATGTGAGACAGGAATCCATAAAATCCTTGAGGAGAACACAGGCAGCAACCTCTTTGACCTCAGCCACAGCAACTTCTTTCTATACATGTCACCAAAGGCAAGGGAAGCAAGGACAAAAACGAACTATTGGGACTTCATCAAGATCAAAAGCTTTTGCACAGCAAAGGAAACATTCAATAAAACCAAAAGACAACTGACAGAATGGGAGAAGATATTTGCAAATGACATGTCAGATTAAGGGCTAGTGTCCAAAATCTATAAAGAACTTATCAAACTCAGCAGTCAAAGAACAAATAAATAATCCAATCAAGAAATGGGTAGAAGACATGAACAGACATTTCTGCAAAGAAGATATCCTAATGGCCAAGAGACACATAAAAAGTGCTCAACATCACTTGGAATCAGGGAAATACAAGTCAAAACCACAATGAGATACCACCTCACGCCAGTCAGAATGGCTTAAATGAACAAGTCAGGAAATGACAGATGTTGACGAAGTTGTGGAGAAAGGGGAAAACTCCTACACTGTTGGTGGGAATGCAAGCTGGTGCAACCACTCTGGAAAACAGTATGGAGGTTCCTCAGAAAGTTGAAAATAGAGCTACCCTATGACCCAGCAATTGCACTACTGGTATTTACCCTAAAGATACAAATGTAGTGATCCAAAGGGACACGTGCACCCCAAAGTTTATGGCAGCAATGTCCACAATAGCCAAACTATGGAAAGAGCCTAGATGTCCCTCCCCTCAACAGATGGATGTATAAAGAAGATACACATACACACAATGGAATATTATGCAACCATCAAAAAATGAAATCTTGCCATTTGCAAAGATGTGGGTGAACTTAGAGGGTATTATGCTAAGCAAAATAAGTCAATCAGAGAAAGACAATTATTATATGATCTCACTGATATGTGGAATTTAAGAAATAAGGCAGAGGATCATGGGGAAAGAGAGGGAAAAAAAAGAAACAAGACCAAACCAGAGAAGGAGACAAACCATAAGACAAACCATTCCTCTTAACCATAGGAAACAAACTGAGGGTTGCTGGAAGGGAGGGAGATGGAGGGATGGGGTAACAGGGTGAAGGACATTGGGGAGGGTATGTGTTGTAATGAGTGCTGGGTATTATATAAGACTGATGAATCACAGACCTGTACCCTGGAAACAAA
Source organism: Mellivora capensis (assembly GCA_004024625.1). Classification (NCBI taxonomy): domain Eukaryota; kingdom Metazoa; phylum Chordata; class Mammalia; order Carnivora; family Mustelidae; genus Mellivora; species Mellivora capensis. Next base: position 8,175 of record PISX010000352.1, on the reverse strand, counting down.
TAATATGTTATATGTTAAGTAATTGAATTAAAAAAACCAAACTCTCACATCATCAACTTTTATTGCATATTAATCTTGTGTCAGTTAATAGAAAGGTGACAGAATATATTTTATTTAAAGATGGAATTGTACTATATCACAATAAAGTAGTGTCAAAAACAATTTCACACTTAGGTAAGAAGAGACTTACCAGAAGAAAGACCATTGCAACTGGGAGAAACTTCCAATCTCAGAAATCTCCAAGCATCTCAGAATCAGACAGAAAAAGTCTTTTTGTGTGCAGGGTAAGGAGTGTTACAGGTTGAATTGTATCTCCCAGATGGATACGTTGAAATCCCAAACCCCAATACCTCAGAATGTGACGGTATTTGGAAATAGTCCTTGTGGAGAGTCAAGATGTGGTCATACAGGAGAAGGATGGGCCCTTCATCCATTATGACTATAAGATCATGTGAAAATGCAAGGGAAGAACATCATGGAGCCAGATACTGGAGTGATGTAGCTTCCAGCCAAGGTGCACCAGTGATTAACAGTCACCATACCTAGGAGGAGGTAAGGAAGGGTTGCCCCCAGCGACTCGGAGAATATGGCCCTGCGGATACCTTGAAGACCTTCCAGACTTCTAGCCCTCCACAATGGTAAGAAAAGTTAGTTCTGTTGTTTCAAGCAGCTCAGCTTATGGTAATTTGTTATGCAAGCCTAGGGGACCAATTCAAGGGGTAAGTAAAGATTAGCAGAAATTTTACTCTGTTTTTAAAAAGATTCTATTTATTTATTTGACAGCGAGAGAGAGCACACAAGTAGGGGGAGCAGCAGGCATAGGGAGAAGCAGGCTCCCTGGGACTCAACCTGAGGACCCTGGAACCATGACCTGAGCTGAAGGCTGACTCTTAACTGATTGAGACGCCCAGGTGCCCTAGATTAGCAGAATTTTAAAAAGGAAGTTGGGCAAGGAGAAATGACCAGTGAAGTCTGATGACTGCTCAGCAGGTTCTTGGAACAAACTGATACAGGGGGCTTGTCCTTTTTAGTGCTTGCTCAGACGGGGAGGTAATCAGAACTCATGGGAAGGAAAGAAGCTTGACTGAAGCTTAATCAAGACAAAGCAGATGTAAGAAATGGGCAGTTGTGAACACGTGGCCAGTCAGTATGGAATTCATCTGATTTGAATTTCAGTGGAAAAATGATTAAGAGAAACTGAAGAAATTGAGATATTTCTGCACAAGCGAACACTTCAATTTCCAAAAGATTTTTTTAACATAAAGACTACTATGTAAGAGGTCAGAGTTCATGGGTTTTTTTGTTTGTTTGTTTAGATCTAGGGCTGAGTTGTGAACAGTAACTTTTTGACTTGATGCCAGGAGAGACGGAGTTTGGCACGTCTGTGAGTGCTTTTCACCCCCTGGAGCTCATCTTGTTGCTGGGTGTGTTATTAGTGCTGCAAGGTCAAATTTCATGACTTGTACATAATTCCCACAATTTTTCATCTGTCCATTGATCATGGGCTCTCCATTCCTGAAATATTTATTTTCATCTAACTTTTGGCTGACTGAACTCTGTCATAGAAGGTTTTTGTTTTGTTTTGTTTTGTTTTCTCAATTCTAATAACAGACTCCTTGGTCTAAGTTTTTGCAAACTGGATAATATCTCTGTCTTCATTTAAACTTCAAACATAATTTGGCTAGGTGTAATGTTCCTGAGGCATACCTTCTTTTCCTCAAAACTTTCTAGATATTGCTACTTTGTCTTACGACATCGAATGGAGGCACTGACTGAAGTCTTCCACACCGATTGCATTTATTCTCCTTGTCCAGAACTTGCTTCTGTAACATCCCATCCACCAGGAGACCCTTACAATTTTTTTCTTTATTCTCTTAGGTTACTAAATTCATCAAAAAATAATTTGGTATTAAACATTAGATAGGGGGCGCCTGGGTGGCTCAGTGGGTTAAAGCCTCTGGCTTTGGCTCAGGTCATGATCCCAGGGTCCTGGGATCGAGCACCAATTCGGGCTCTCTGCTCGGCAGGGAGCCTGCTTCCCTCCCCCTCTCTCTCTGCCTGCCTCTCTGCCTACTTGTGATCTGTCAAATAAATAAATAAAATCTTTAAAAAAAAACAAAAACATTAGATAGGGACACCTGGATGGCTCAGATGGTTAAGCATCTGTGTTCCACCCAGGTCACGATCCAAGGGTCCTGGGATCCAGCCCTTCATCAGGCTTCCTGCTCAGTGGGGAGCCTGCTCCTGCCTGCCACTCCCCCTGCTCGTTCTCTCTCTCTCTCTCTCTCTCTCTCTCTCTCACTTTCTATCAAATAAATAAATAAGTAAATAAATACAATCTTTAGAAAATTAGATAATAAATGTATGAACGCTGTTTTGATTTTCAAATTAAAAATTTTTAAAGAAATTTACTTGTTTGTTTATATTCTCTTCTTTTTTTTTTATTTGGCATTTTATTTTATTTTTTTCAGTGTTCCAAAATTCATTGTTTATGCACCACCCCCACTGCTCCATGCAATACGTGCCCTCCTTAATGCCCACCACCAGGCTCACCCAATCCCCCACTCCCCTCCCCTCCATAACCCTCAGTTTGTTTCTCAGAGTCCACAGTCTCTCATGGTTTGTCTCCCCCTCCAATTTCCCACAACTCCCTTCTCCTCTCCATCTCCCCATGTCTTCCGTGTTATTCCTTATGCTCCACACTTATATTCCCTTCTTTTAGAGCTATACCTTTGTTGGATCCCTACTGATAATTTTTGTTCCTATTATCAACTCTAAGGTCATATTCATATTCATATTCTTGTTCTTTCCTATTTTCTTTGGAGTGATATCTTCAAGCTTATTCATACTGTATGTCCCTGACACAATTTTATTTGTGTTTATTCTAATTTTGGGGGGAGAGGGAATCTAATATAGCTTATGTGCAATTCAATTTTCTTCTCTCAATTTTGTTTTGAATGATTTCTTCAAGCCTATCCTTGCATTGTCCCTAACTTTCTTTAATTCACATTTATTTTAATTTTTGGTTTTTCCAACATTGTTTCATGTCTATTCATGTGTATTTTTGCCTTCCATTTCTATTTTAAGCTCTAGCTCGTAACTTTTCATCTCTTTTTGTTGCTTTATAATCTATATATATCCTGTGTTTCCTTTTTCAGTTCCTCTCTGTGTAGGTATGTGTGCGTGTGCGTGTGTGTGCGTGTGTGTGTATAGATATATGTATCTATCGATATCTATATCTGTTATATATTATCTGTTAGGGCTGCTATAAAAAATGTCACAAACTGAATAGCTTATAAATAACAGAAATTTATTTCTTATAGCTCTGAAGGCTGCAAGTCCCAGATCAGGGTGCTAGCATGGTCAGCCCTCTCCTGGGCTGCAGACTGCCGACTTCTCTCTGTATCCTCACATGGCAGAAGGAGAAGGAGCAAGAGAGCTCCCTGGTGCTCCTTTTATAAGGCATTAATCTCATTCAGCAAAGAGACTCTGCCTCCTAATACTATCACATCACACTAGGTACTAGAATTCCAATATATGAATATATGAATTTTGTGGGGACACAAACATTCAGACCAGAGCAATAGAGAGAGAGAGAGAGAGAGAGAGAGAGAGAGAATTTTAATTTCTTTGAGAGAATATGTATAATTATTTGACATGCAGTTGTCTATGTCTCTTTGGATGATTACTTCGATGATGTATGTCTAACATGTACTGAGCATTTGCTATTTGCAGACACATTTCTAAGCCCTTTATGCTCATTATCTCACTAGAAAGAAGTGCTTCGTTTGTTTGCATATGCTATTCTACTTCTTTCGAGCATTTCTTTTTGGTTCTTAGTCTAGTTTGAAGGAATGGGACAAGTTATTTATTGGAGATTATAAAGCAGCGTGGCCATGACAGAATTGTGGAATAAGCTAAAGTTCTGTCAAAAGAGTCTACTAGGCTTATGCTTCCAACACCTCCTCCCAAAATATACTATTTTTTTTTAGACCCTTTTGACACTTTCCTTCTGTGTTCTTACAGCTGGTGTTGCATATAGAGAAGCACTTGATATCCATTACAACCTGGCCCTTACTATTTCTTCTTCCTCCTTCACTTTATTCCACTTTCAGTAGTGGTGAAGTCATGACTCACCTTTCTTTGCTCTAACAAGCTAATTCTAGACCAGGAATTGCAAACTTGAGTGTCTACAAAGACCCAATATGTAGACATTACAAGTACACCAGCTTTGATAAGTCAGTCTATATTTTCCATTAAAAAGAAAATGGCCTTTTGAAGATTAAACACTGAGATTTTTCTCAATTTCCTTAGTCAAACTCCACTAAAAACAAGAGTTAGGAGGGCATGTGTTTTGATGAGCGCTGAGTGTTATACGCAACTAATGAATTGTTGAACGCATCAAAAGTTAATGATGTACTATATATTGGCTAACTGAACTCAATAAAAATAGTTATAAACAAAAAGATAAAATACACACACAAAATCGAAAAATGAAAGTGTAAGGAGTAGACACAATGTGCCTATCTCGGTGAAAAAAGGAAGTTACCACAGTGCCAAGGCACAGACCCCTCAGTGTGCCAAGCAAGCACAGAGAAGGCTTCAGGAAGCAGAGACAGCATGCAAAGAAGCCACACCTCACACTTCTGACCTTGAAGACACAATTCTTCCCACAAATTAAATGTCCCCATCCTGAAAGCCATATCTAATAATTCTATCTGTCTGTCTATCTATCTTTTAAAAAATTCTTCATTGCTTACTCTTCCTTTGCTGTGGTTTACATAGTCACACTCATCTCTTTGGAGACACATATTTCCTTTCTGAGGGTAGGGAGCATGAGGCTACCACACAGTAATCCTACTTATCCTCGCAGAGTGCGACTGTTAACTGCTAATGTAGCCACTGTCAGTTTGGGGCTCTGAAAGCTGTTGCTCATATGTCAACACATCAAAGGTAGATCATGAGTTTTCCTGAAAAATCACATCAAAACAAATAAACATAACTTTTTCTTTCCACTTGCATGAAATGCTACTAATCAGAGCAAAAAACCTAATTTCTAATGTTGATCTGAAAATCTGGATGATAGTTAAAGAGATTTTAACTCTTAAATGGTGTGGCATCTGAATTATTTGTTGACAAATTTAATCTATTTTATAGACTGAACTTTTCAAAATATGGGACTCATTTTCAGGATACTATATTTTATAATAAATGAAAATTTAAAACCAATATATATGTCCATGAATTTTGAGGTATTGAAGTAAATGTTAAATAACCATTAAAAATGTTTTTGAAACACTTAATAAAATATAAAATGTTCAGGATATAATCACAAGAAGAAAGAAAAATGGATACAAAATCATATTTACATTGTCTCAATTTTAGAGAAAAATATTATATATATATAAAGTAATATGACAGGGAATAGACTATTAATTGGGATTATCTTTGGGTCATGAAATTATGGATGATTCTTAATTCTTTTCCTTCATATTTTCATTGAATTTTCTAAATTGTTTTCATTAGACATGAGTTTTATGATAAGGACAAATAAAGTTTTAAAAGTGATCTATAGGGGCGCCTGGGTGGCTCAGTGGGTTAAAGCCTCTGCCTTCAGCTGAGGTCATGATCTCAGAGTCCTGGGATCAAGCCCCGCATCAGGCTCTCTGCTCAGCGGGGAGCCTGGCTTCCTCCTCTCTCTCTCTCTCTGCCTGCCTCTCTGCCTTCTTGTGATCTCTCTCTGTCAAATGAATAAAAAATCTTTAAAAGTGATCTATAGAAGAAAAAAATGGAAGACTAGCCCTCAGTAATGAAAAAGTTTGGGATTCCTACCTTATGCTGTAATGGAAATTAGCAAGATAAAAAGAGAGGTAAATTAATTATTTCATTTCTTCCTTCCAAGAGGACTCCAGAGCCTCACTTCAAGCTTTAACTCTCATTAACCTAAAATGATCATGTGGTTACTTGACCAGCCGAGGACAGTATTCAGTCTCAACATAAAGAAGAGATGTGAGGGGAGCCTATGTGGCTCAGTCCGTTAAGCATCAACTCATGATTTCAGGGTTGAGAGATATAGCCCCGTGGTCTCTGTGCTCAGTGGGGAGTCTGCTTAAGATTCTCTCTCTCTCTCTCTCTCCCTCCCCTGCCCCCCAAAAAGAAGAGATGTTACATGCATCCTTAAATTCTGAAAACAAAAATGGCAAAAAATGAATAAAATTAATGAAAATAACCAAAGGAAGTCTAATTTTTTTAAAGATTTTATTTATTTATTTGACAGACAGAGATCACAAGTAGGCAGAGAGGCAGGCAGAGAGAGAGGAGGAAGCAGGCTCCCCACTGAGCAGAGAGCCTGATGCAGGCCTCGATCCCAGGACCCTGGGACCATGACCTGAGCCAAAGGCAGAGGCTTTTACCCACTGAGCCACCCAGGCGCCCAGGAAGTCTAATTTTTTTTAAATTATATTAAGGAGGGCATGTATTGCATGCAGCACTGGGTGTGGTGCATAAACAATGAATCTTGGAACACTGAAAAAATAAAACTGAATTTTAAAAAAGGAACTCAATTTTTAAAAAAAAATTAGCACTTCTTTTCTTTCAGTATGTTGAAAAAAATACACTCTGGTAAACTCTTGGCTGTTCCACATCCTCTAACATTTATGCCATAATTGCTAGTAATATAATATGAAAAAACAGCATGTGTAAAGCACTTTTAAAATGATAATCACATTATACGATTCAGTTTTTATTTAACAAAAGAACTAGAAACTGTTAAATACAATATATATGGTCTCAATTGAAACAAAGGATATTTAGTAAAGAAATAATGTAGTTCTTAGTTGAAAAGGCCCTAGAATAACAATAACTAAGGATTTTATATTATTTTTTTAAAGATTTTATTTATTTGAGAGAGAGAGTGTGAGAGAGAGAATGAACATGAGAAATGGGAGGGTGAGAGGGAGAAACAGACTCCTTGCCGAGCAGGGAGCCCGATGTGGGACGTGATCCTGGGACTCCAGGATCATGACCTGAGCTGAAGGCAGTCGCTTAACCAACTGAGCCACCCAGGCGGCCCAAGGATTTTATATTAAAATGAGTGTACCTTCTAATTTAATGAAACTGTTATTACAACTACAGGCTTAAGGTGAAGAAAAGTTGCCCAGGTTCAAATTTTGAGCATTACCAATCCACATAATTCAATGAAGAGACAAGATTGCTACTGAGGTAAAGGAGGAAAACGTAGCACTCTGCTGAGTCCGCCATTTAGTACTATGCCTGATGTAAGTCAGGATTCACTGTAATTCCGAAAAGTGCTCTCAGAAGTATTTGATTGGTTATCTGAAAGAAATTCTCTAAATATCTAGTTATTTGGGGAAAGCTATATTTCTAGTAGACACTCTATAATGGTGGTTTTGTTCCTGGACTTGCTTTTGGAAAGTATATTGAGTCGTTTCAGTGTTCGACTCTGTATGTGTATACATTTCCTCCTGTGTGAATGCATCTCCTGGAAAGACTTTACCTTCAAGCTTTCCAGTATGTTCTTCGTCAGAAACAAAGATGAGGTCCGTAAGGGAACCTCCGCCCATCCAGCATCAGGGTCTCTGTCAGCCATCACCAGCAGCAGGGTTTATGACGAATGAGGAGCCAGGCTTCCAGCTGAATTTCAGTGTAGTTATTTTTGTTTTAATGTATGTGTGAATCAATTAATCCTGTCATAGAAGGGCATCGTAAACTGTGTGCCAGAGTTAATGAGTCAGCCATTATCACGTCGTCACACCAGCTGGCATAATGTAGCATGTGTTGTTTGTCACAATATACGCTGCCACGCTTGACAACCATTAATTGTTCCCACGAGCGGCCATATTTGTCTTCAAGGAACCTGCAGCCACTGGCTAATATTTTGAAGGCTTTTTAAGTGAATAACTATTACAAGGAAAGGATATTCTCACTAAGATAGCCCACAGTGTGAGCAACTAAAAGCAAGGCAAGGCATTTGGAAGACAATGAAAGTCTTGAGGACCTTTCAAATAAAATCTCGATGTTGCAGAATCAAGTAAATCATAAGCCTGACCTGCATGACTGGTCCAGCTGCCCCTAGACATGACCACCTAAACGAAAGGGAAGACACTGTCCTGAGAAAAAGCTGGTGACGTGGAATTGCTTATCGTGTGTTTTGGG